>CAMOHE010055644.1:53241-75313 GCA_946598075.1 Artocarpus hirsutus
AGGCTATAATTTTTAAAAATTACTAAAAATATAATAGAATATATTTACAAACTTTAAACACATTATCAAATACATTAAAACTCAAAATAAAATAACCGCATGTTATTTTATGGTTTTGACTATTTATAAACTGCACACATATTTAACACACCGAAACAATTCAAAAAATTACCAAAAATATCATTAAACATAAAAATACACTAAAAACACATTTTTAAACACATTTACACACTAAGACACAAAAATACCTATTAATACAAAAATACTATTAATTAAAGGTTTTAATGAGAAATAAAAGCATAAATAAATGAATTAAGCCTTATAAAATATATACTTTTACATTCTCATCATCGTCACATGTGCATATTGAAGTGTCCATATTTGATAAATGTTTTACATGTAACATTTCCGGCATCTAACCAGATCAAGAAAGAGATTTATTGAATTCGACTTTTTTTGTAATTTCAAAAATGAAGGCAAGTAGAAAAAAATTCTCGTCATGTACGTTGGTGGACTTTGTATTCATATCACTAGAATATGACCAAACGAGGTAAATTTTGCAATGTTATGTTTAACACATATTTTTAAAATATCTATGTATGCTTTGTTTTTCTTTATTTGTTAGTAACTTGTTCTTTTTTCTTTCGTCATTAATGTATATGTACTAGGTATGTATTTATATGCCTACAATGCACGCACAAATGAGATATATAATAGTTAGCAAGTTATAGAGTTAAAAAACAAAAAAAACAAAAAAACAAAAAACAAAAACAAAACAAGAAATAAACGCAGACCATAAAAACACACACGTACATGCATTGTGGAGCCTTCCAAGAAAAAGGGTGGGCACTTGGCCGCCTGATTTTTTTAGTTTCATATATAAAATTTTATTATACTTATGCTTTCTTATCAAAATTGTATTTAGCTCTTTTAAAATTCATATTTTTATTTGTCCCATCTTATTAGTTTAATCACGCTTTTGCTTTCTTGACTAATTTTTTGGCTCCGCCCTATCATGCGTAATATACAGAGAGAGAGACGTGGAGAGAGGAGATAGTAAAAAATTCTAACCTCTTTCATCTCTCTCTGATATTGAAGAATTCTTTCAGCAGTAATTGATCTCAACATTGAGACTAAGAATCCAGGTTTCAAGGCCATAGAGGTTTCAACAAACATGACGAGCTTTGAGTAGTCAATAATATCTTCAAAAGGCAGCTCGATTTGGTCACTGATTATCACTGGCACGTACAAGCTGACTATTGAATCAAAGAGTAGACAGGCAGATGGTGTGTCACCCGCAGGATTCAGACAGAACTTTGATGTATGCATGCCATGAGAAGCAGCTCGCCGATTCTAAAGTGAATGTGTTCCAGATCTGATTATAACATCCTCTTCGTTTTCAAATATATGGAAAAGTACATCACGGCTTTACCACCCTAAAATAATATATAATACATAATTAAATAAACGCATAAGATAATACAAAAATATAATATGGACAGAGCAAGTTTTCCTAACATGCCTACACGAAACATATGCCATAATGAGATAATAGTTAGCAAGTTATATTCTTTAAGCACACTAATAATTTAAAAAAATATATGATTTTCAGCTTTTTAATCCCTCGAATTTCTTGTGAGCTGACAAGTGCACCTGAATTGGTAAAGCTGCTCAAGTGATGGACACAACGTTTCGTTCAAATTTTATGAACCAACATTAATTTCATTTTATTTGGAGAAAAATTAGATGCATAACCGAAATTCACATTTTCCTTTTTTTAAAGTAAAATGACCTGTTTTTTGTTGGCTTTTACCGTGGTCAATCACCCATCAGTTAACCACTAATTTACCAATGATGATAAACTATTAATTGATATTGATCTATCTGCGACAAATCATCAAGTCAACCAAAAGTTGACCAACAAGTTAACTAATCAATCATTAGTTGATCATTTTTAGAATTGGTCATTTTTTGTTGTTTTAATTTAACAAAACTTGGATGATTTATTAAAAAAATTAAATGCAATAACCTTATAATTTGGCAGCATTCTACACTAGATTTAAAAAAAATGAAGAGAGAGAGAGTTAGAGAGAATTACTAGCATCACGGAGACTAACACATCTTAATTAAGTTGACACCCACTAAATATCTCATCCCACACCAAGCTCCCAACTCAATATTATTGAAAAGAAAGTACAAGAGAGTCATAAAAAATTAAATAACAACTCCAACGGGTAATAAAACCACAAGTAAGACACATAAAAACATGAAGCCCATGAGAGCAAAGACAAATAATGACTGATGCATTCTACGTACTGGTTAAAATTATTGAAAATTTTCATAAATTACAAACGTTAAGAAGATAACTTGAGATCAACATGTGAGAATTTAAAGAACATTGGTGCCAAAATATCCAAAAGATAGGACCAAAACGAGGTGGAACATAACACAAAAAAATAAAAACTGATGAGACAAATTGATAAACCATTTGGGAATACTGTTGGACTCTCATTTTGGTTCTAACCAAAATTAATTAGAAGTATAAAATGCGGTTCCGACTCCATTCTCAAACGGGTTATGATTACCTCTTTTCGATTGCGAGCGCCCATGAAGGACAACAAAGTAGCGCGATCTGTGAGGCCAATATCGCCATTGAAGGAGCTAATTCGACGAGACTAAAGAACAACAACGTCCTTTACAAGCGAACCCTGATCAATCCTCAACCTCCCAAAATCACACACTAGCAGAACGCTCTTCTTTATCCTATCAATCACCTTATAATACGCATTCGGATCAGCGGCTACCATCACATGGTCTCTTCCACTGCTCCTCTTCCAGTACTCCTGCACCTCAAGCCAATCCACTAACGCCACCTGCATCTCCTCGTCGCTGTAATTACCACCCGCTCCTCCTCCGCCCTGGTTCACGATCAAACTCAACGACGAGAAGAACGGCACGTAGAACAAGTCGGCCTCTTCAGGATCGCATACACGGACTACCGGAGATCTGACACGATCAGACTCGGGCCGTGTCAAGTCCGAGAAGAGGTGCCACTCCGTCATGTGCTGCTGGCCTGGATAAGTAGCGTCACGTCCGTCTCCACGGCCTCGGCCTGGATAAGGCTATGGCTTTCTTCGAGAGGGGGAGTATTTTTTCAGTATAATAACGCTGCTTTCTAAAATTTGCTCTACTATTCTCTCTGGTTTTTGGTGATTGCTGCAATGTTCTCAAGCTCATTGATTGTTTCATGTTCAGTTGAAGTGCGCTCTGATTTGGTGCACTGCTCCTGAATAAGAAAAAAAAAAAAAAAAAAAAAAAAAAAAAGCATTGTGATCACTTACTTAGAGTGATCTACTTGCTAACCCCGTACGTGTCGTACTTCTACCCAAAATCCCGCACGTGTAGTAAAGCACTAAAAAAAATTATGAATGACACAAACTAACTTAGCATGTTTGACAATATGGTTGGAATTACAAATTGGCTGTTCGAATCCAGTTTGCTATAATACATTTTCTTATAAAATTTAAACCAAACTTAGCTTGAATTCTAATTTTGTGGTTGAACGGGCTTGCTCGAATCAACAAATTTGATAATTCTCTTGAAGTTATAGATGAATGACTATGGTTGGGCAAACGAAAAAAGTTTGAACGACTTACCGCTCTAACAAGGCCAATCGACCTGATTGATGTTATCTGAGCAGAGTCATCATATAGCTTGATCACCGTGCCGTTTGATCTCCTCGAAACTCAAAAATAAATATATATTTAAGAACTTTACTACTCCAATAACATTATGGGGTGTTTGGTAAAGTGGTTCCCGTTACAATCTCAGTTATAAATAGTAAAAAGTTTTCACATGTTACAGTAACAAAAAACAAATTTGCTACAGTAAAAAATTCTCACATGCTACAATAAAAGTAGTTCCCACCACTCTCCCAAACACCCTATAACTTGGGAATCAAGAGTAGTGGATTTATATTTCAATATTATTGTAGATTGGCAATGAGGCTACTACGAATCGTTAACATATTTAGAGGATTTGTAGGAGTATTGGGATTATTGTTGCATTTATTCTCCTCAACGCCACGATTGAAACAGGAATAAATTCCTTTGTCGAGAGGCAAATGAATGCTATTTCCAGCAAGGAAAGAAAAAGACCAAAAATAAAAATGAAACGAAACTTGAATCGTGTCCATATATGCACACACGGTGCCAGACGGAAAATTACGTTTCCCTACCATCTGTTCATCTTAAAGATTTTTTTTTAATATATCTATATATATTTTGAAAGGATTTATATATATGTTTATACTCTCATCGCGAAACTCTTTTTGGTGCAAGTTTTTGCACAAAAAGATTTTAATAAAGCTACATAAAATGGCAAATGAACAACAATAAGAGAATTTTTAGTAAGAACTGTCACTTTTTATTATTAATAAAAACTGTTGTTTTAGTTGTTGGGTTAATTTTTAAAATAATAAATTGTAGTAATTTTATTTTTTGCAATACAAACTTTTAACATAAACACTCATAAATTTTTTAGACTGTTGTAAAATTAATCCTACTATTAAGATGATAGTTCTTATTAAGGACGAAAAAAATAAAAAAAAAGACATTCTTTTGTAACGCAAGTTATTGTCTTTATCATTAACTCTCATCTAAGAACATTATAAATGCAAACCGACTACATTAGACCATCAAATTATATTGTCATAAAGACCTTAGCATAAACTTTTAGCATTTTAAAGGTGCTCTAGGACGAAATATCATAGATTTATTACATTTATATTGGTAAACACGCAACCTAATTGAGTGCTCTAGGACTAATTAATTTCTTTTATCGGCTTTTCTATAATTTTCTTTTTTACAAAAATGTTGATTGAATCTTGTTGACGAAAATGAATGATTCAATAGCGCACAAAAAAATAAAAAAATAAAAAAAGACCGAAAGAAAGAAACATAAAAATTCAACAATTGACCAATCAATCCCATATGTTGCATGCATGGAAAAGGACTCGAGTAGGACTAGAGCACTCCTTTCTTCCCCTAATTCGTAATTCCCATTCCCGGATATCAATGCATTAATAAATAGATTAATTCCAGAAATAACATTGCATACCTTAATTAACGTTACATCTCTTTCGTTGTCTTTTCTTTTTTCTTTAGAAATTTGAAATAACAATAAAAGGTGATAGGGTGGACGTCGCACAAGCGTAGACATTATACATATTGTTGCTAAATTTAATGAAATGATTTTTATTTTTTTATCGCTTACGTGTATTATGAATACTTTAATAATCATCAACAAAGTACCATGATTATTAATGTGACTATAAATTTAACATATAATTGTTATATGCATGAGGATTAGATTTGTAAATAATTATTTAAGTAGTCCGTAATAGATAGTTAAATTTTGGGTTATTTAATTAAATATTACAAGTGCGGTCCATTCTCATTAAAATGAAATACTCTTATTCGAACTATTGATGTGAAGATGATGGATTGAATGTACTTAATATAATGAGATTATATAGGACAAAACCAAAAAAAATATGAATCTCTAATAATCTTCCATTACAAACAGAGTTATAATTTAGAACTTAAACAGTAGAGTGCTCATTCATGATAAAATTATAAATTAACTATTCATTAAAAAATTATTGGAATTAAAGGATAAAGAAGTAGCAAGAGACGTGACCAAAAATTGAACCTATCTTTTATTATAAACTATTTATGGAGGACCACTTATATGCAATGATTATATCAATGGACTACTTGCTATTTTTCTTTGAGTAATTATTATCATAGTTTTAAGACTGCAATTTCAGGTTTTTAGTAGAGTAATACTAAAAGTAATAAATTTGGCACATTAATTAAAGAGTTTTTTCAATTGTAATTTATTAGAACTTAAATTATAGGTCCTTAGATCTTCAATACCATTATAAACATTGTACTGGATTAAAAACAAAAGCATAAAATGAATTATATTAGTTTGGAAATATTAAACTTTAAATTAATTGTTTCACACTAGATGTATTAATGTGACACAAAAAAAAATGTCCTCCATGACACATAATATGATTCAATAAATGTGGTTACATGTAACTGCACAATTGCTAATTAATTAATTATATTCAATTATTAATTAAATATGTTTTGAATTAATTAATCATATTTATTAATGTGAATGTTTAAATATATTTTAATTTTGTAGGACATAATGTAGTGGGACAACATTATGTATAAGGACACAAATTAATTACTTAATTTAAAATTATAATTAAATAAATGTGATTTGTTTAAATTATACACACACATATATATATACACAAACGTGGAAGTTAGTGTGGAATTTTTTGGTGGATGTATCCATGTTTTTTCTCAACACCCATGAAGGATAATTTATGTCTCGTCTCGGAGTACGGGAGATAACGTGGTAGATTAATTAAGTTAATTAAACAGAAATTTAGTTAAATTTTAGGTTTTAGAATTAAATTTATAATTAAAAATGTGATAATTTTAAAATCGTTTATTTAAAGCAAACAGTTATAATATTCAAACAATTAAAATAATAGAATAAAACAAGTGATAAGGAGATAATAAAATAATAAAATAGAATGTGAGGCGAGAATGGATTCCACTAGCCCACATCTTGTTCACACTCACAGTACTGACAATATTACAATACAACCACAGTCCAAAATAAAAGAAAAAGTTAAGAATTATACATGCCTTAAATTGTTGTACTACAACCTACCGAAATCTTCTACTGATCGCAAGTCTGGTCAGCGGACTCTTCTCCGATCTTAAGCTGATATCCACCTAGGGGTAAGATTTTAAAACAAATAAAACGTGAGCGAAAGGCCCAGTAGGACTATAATTTGAAATTATTTAATTTTAAAAAAATTTCATTAACCAAATAAATACGCAGAAAACAAACTAAAACAAATAAATAAATAGATGAAAATTTGGTGAAAGCTTTCCTTACCAAAACAATTTAAATAGGTCGACCGGAAAGAATAACATTTTCTTTTCCTGGGCAAACCATATGTAAATCACCACCGTAGCAGCCCAGTTGGGTTTCGGGACCTACCCCCAAGGTTGCGTACTATACGACCTGATCTCTGATATGGTGTCATGCCCTTAAACATAATTATATATATATATATTCTATAATTATTAAAATCTCTTTTTACCAACTATAATCATTTACATACATTATGAGGTTTATGATGAAATCCACCTCAATCTACTGTTTGTAAAAACATTCAATAAAATGCTCTTTCAATCAGTTATTGAAAACATTTTGATAAAATCCCTTTTTGGCCAAAATCATTTTAAAATCAGGTTACCAAAGAATAGGGGTAGAAGTCCTACCTCGATACTTGTGTTAGTGTCCTACACCGTAATCCCAGTCCGCTATACGTTAGCTCCACAGATCTACGTACAACCTTAAATGTATAATGACTTAGCTTGTCAGTATCTAACTTGAGATATCCTATATTACTAAACTATCTCATGGTGTCCTAGTGTGCCATTTAAGTTTATAAAATTATTTTACAAAATTGAAGTTTCAATCAGGTTCAAAACGGTAAAAACGGATGAAAAAACACAAAATTTCACCATGCTTGGTCGGCCTGCCGATTGCCCTGGTTCAGCCGGTCGAATTGCACAGTTTGGCCTGCCGAAAAACCAAGTCCGATCGGTCAAACTTTTTCAAGTTTGGCATACCGGTTAGATGAATTTGGCCTGCCAAACATATGAATCCGGCCTGCCGATCTGAAAAAATTTTAGAATTTTCTAGGCATGGGTCTCAGCCTCCCCGAGCCCAAATCTTCAATTCTAACATGTTTTCTCAATCCTCAGGCATGAGTAATGATCATAATTGAAAGAAAAACATATTAGATTACTTTTTAATGCTTTAAAACAAGTTTTAAACAAAATTTTAGAATTAACCCGAAAACAGAGAAAAATAGATAAAAATGAAAAATCTTGATTTAAATCCTTTTTGATGAAATAAAGCTTGTATTCTAGTTATTCTAAGTTCATCTAACTTAGATTGAAGGTTTTCTAAGCTTATAAAAGCTTAGATTTCGAAATGCAAAAAAATTGAAAAAAATTTAAAAAGTTTTGAAAATTTAAAAACTAACCTTGGATTAAGCTTTAAATCGAGTTTGTGCTTGCTCAATTGCGTTTCCGAGCCTTCAATCCACTAACCTAAAGCTTGGAATTGAATTTGGTTTCAAAATTTTTGAGAGAATTTGAGAGAGGATGAAGGAAACCGTGAGAGAAAGAGAGAGAACAAGAGAGAGAGAGAGATGGACGAGAATGAGATGAAAAGAGAGGAGAGTGAGGTTTTTATAAAGAGAAGGGAAGCAATTTTTAATACCATGTCCCGCACGTGGTTTTCCAAAGTGGGACTTGTTGGTCATTTGATAAATTGTTTTGTTTTCAATATTTAAAATTACAATTAAAAATAATTAAGAGTAACTAAAAATCATTAAAATTATCGAAAACAACTTAAATCTGAAAACTTCACAAAATAACTAGATTAAGTTTAAAATATTCATTATGGCACACTAATCCACCATTTTACAATTAATAACATTTAATTAATTTCAGGATGTTACAATTTATCTGCTAAAGTGCGAGTAAACGTCCCACTAAAAGGAAAAAAATATTTATAATTATTTAAAAATTAATTAAAATAACTAAATTCAGTTATAAAAAGAGTGGAAATACCAGGTTTCACATACGTGATATTTCTGAATCTCCGAAGAGAAGAGTTCTTCTCTAAAAAAAAGTTATGCTATCTCATATGTTGAATACATAGCAAAATAAAAAAAAAATGCAAGACTAATTCATTCTTTGTAGTTTGGCGTCCACTCATCATTGTCGAAGACTATAGTATCAAAGAGAAAGGTTAGGATAACTTGATACACTTCAAAATATTTGAATCATATTCTCCTATGTTTTCAATGCTGAATTAAAATTATATATCTACCTATACCTGATAAACAAAGTTTTGAGAAACTTTTGTTTGTAAATCAATCTTTTTTTATGCTTGTTTTCTATTAAAATTCAAACAAATGCCATTAGAGGGAGTTATAGTATGTATAATTTTGATTAAAGTGATTTCATTAGATGAAATTAATTAAATTTGATGTATGTTTCATGAACCATGGGCACTTTGTATTTTTCTGCATTTTTTTATTTAAATGATGAATGGTGAATGGTGAATGTAGAAGGATTCTTAGTTGTTAATTATGTGGTCTTATTGGATGGTTTAATTATTTTATTTTTGATTAGATTATACTTGTGTAATCCCATAAGAGGATATAGGCTTTTGTAATTTATTTCATTTTATTTCTACATTTATCATATTTTGAGCTTCACGTTCGCATGAAGGAAGAAAACGACCGATTTTGAACCACTTGAATATGACTCCGGCCTACGGTGGTCGCTCGGCCTTGGGCATCATGGTATTCGGTTTTGAGCCTTGTTGCTTGGACTAGAGCACCATCGACACTTGGTCACAAGGCACCATCGACTCCGCCAAAAAATAGACAACATGCTTGGTCTAGAACCTAACAGCTCAATTTTACCACTGCCAACCCCGATTGAAGAACCAGCAGGGCCTGTAAAGGCATCAGCGAACATCACAGACATCGACGATGCTTGGCTTGTAGTGGCCCCCGCGCTTGGCTTGGAGCGTTTTTGATGCTCGGTCGTGAGTGTTGCTTCACTCAGCCTGATGCAATGATGGGCGTTAGTTTGGGGATCCAACTCCAGTATGGAAGCATTCCTCGCTGGCAACATTTGGGCTCATGTGACAGCGGCCGTTCGACCTAAGCACGGTCATAAGGCACCAACAAGGCTCGACTATGAGTTTTTTGTAGCCATGGCATGGAATAAAGTCGTCATTTGCTCTGAGTGGGATGCTGCTCGATCTAATTAATCTGGGGCTTCAGCCGGCTTCTTTAGCCAGAAAGCTTTTGTCAACGCCTGGCAGTGGTAGCCATCAGGGATATGCATAGATCGATGGCATCACATGTTGATGATGGACACACTAGGGTTTATAAAACATAGGTACTAGTTTGGGCCTAGACCAGCAGGTTTGATTGGCAACCCACATGAAGGAGTCATGTGCAGTACAATTGTGAGAAAATATGTAATTACAAGAAGACCTGATAAATAATTATTTTACTCATAAATCAAGCATTTCTTAGCCTTAAATATGGTGAAAATTCTCAAGCACATGTGTTATTTTGATGTTTTTTGTGTTATTTTATAGAAAATTAATAAATTAAGATTTAATGAAAAAATGGCATCAAAAAAGGAGCAAAAATGGCATTTTTAGGTGCGAATAGGCCCATGGCAAACCAAAGGCACGTGCAGCGCATGGCCAATGCACATTAGGGACTCTTGTAATCGCGCAGACCTATAGACTAGCCCACGAGCACAACAGACACCCTAAGCAAAGCGTGCTGTGTATGCCTGGGTCCTACTCGCACACCCCTGGGTGCCTTGTGAGTGTTGATGGCGCCAAAATTTTGATCTGAAGGTCCCAAATTGATGTTGAATGATCCTTAACCTCTTAAAAACCCTAGAGACCCTATTTTTCAAGGTGTCAAGGATTTAGGGGAAGAAACCCATGAGTGAGAAGCTGAAATTATAAGGAGAAAAAGCTTGAAGTTGAGGATTCTTAGAGGATTTTGGAAGATTCTTTGAGGATTCAAGGCCTAAAGTTCATCTTCAGAAAAGTTTCTTTTTCCTTTCTCTCTTTACCCTAATCTAGATAGAAATTTATATTTGTATTTGTGTTTAAACATATTTACTTTTATAGATTTCATAAAGAGATTGGTAATAGATTTGTCTATGTTTCCTTAGTTTCCTATTCTAGGACTTCATATAGTTTGATTTGGATTATGTTTGGATTATTTTGTTGCTTGTTGATATTAGTTTTTGAAAACATTTTTCACAAAATATAGCAGAAACATGGTGATGGTATGGATCATGTTTTATAAAAATTTTGTCAAAACTTTTGCAATATGTTATAGATTATATTAATTTTGTACATAAATAAATATGTAAATGTTTTGCTTACTAGAGTTTGATCAATGACAAAAAAGAGAAATAACAAAGGACGTTCTCTTCAAGATGTGACCATCGTTTTTTTCGCCTAGTCCTTGACACTGAATGGATGAATGAGCAGGTGTGGATGGAATATGGTTTCTAAAGGATCACTCAGCTTATTTAAGTCACAAAATAGAAGAACTCTTCTTCTTTTTCTTTCTCCCTTACTACACTCCTATGTGAGGGGTAAGACTCACAAATGTATCACTAAATGAATAAAAGAGGCCTCTATTTATAGAGAACAATAGAGCTAATCAATTTTGAAAGTCTCTTTGTTTTAATTTTAATATCAAATATTTAATTTAAAAAAAAGACAAGTTTCCCATACTGCACTATCATAGGTTCCATGCACACAGATACTCTATCTGCCTGCGGCGCCACTTTAAGGAGAAGAAAGAGAGAGAATCTGCTGCTTAATCAATCTCATTTGTCTCTATATTAAACTTTTCATATTTGAATTAAATCACATTTATTTAAAATTAAAAATACTAAATATGAAAATTTTGTAAACAAGCATTGATGTGCACAAGAGGACTGACGATACTCTGCATCGTTTCTATGGTAGGCATTTTTACTACAATTTCAAGGCTAAATACAAAGGCCCACAACTCAAGTCTTTGCTTCAAAATGCTGCCGGTTCCACCATTGTTCCAAGGTTAATCTTTCCTTCTGTTAATGTTTTTCATCTCTTTTTTTTTTTTTTTTTTTTTTTTTTGGAGAAGTAAGTAATGTTTTTCCTTCTATTAATCAAGTGCCGTGATGTTTTTGGAGTTGCAATAAGAAACTCTCGTGTCTGTTATTGTTATTTGTGTATGTCTAAAAACCGTTAGTAATTCACACAGAGATTAATATGACATGTAGACCTGAAAGGAAAAAAAAAAACTTTTTTTAAATTTTGGTTTTTCTCAAATATTTGTATCATATAGTTGTACAAATTTAGCACAGTACTGGTTGTACTACTTTGTCAAATATTTGTATCATATGGAAAATGCATATTATTCTTATTCACTGAAAACTGTAACCAAAAACCAATACCAATAACATTCGGAGACAACTATCTCAATATGTGGAGATTTCCATTCAATTGACAAAGTATTAAACCGTCGAATTTTCTTAAATTTACTCGTATTATGGTTATAGTTTTGAAGTTGAGATGTCCAAATTAAACGATAAAAACAAAGAGGCATGGGAGTACTTGGACAAGATTGAGCCCAAGTCATGGAGTCGAGCCTTCTTTAGTGAAGTACCAAAGTCTGATAACATGTGCAAATCATTCAACAACGCAATTAAGGAGGTTTGTGACAAGCCAATTATCACAATGCTTGAGCTTGTGAGGAAGTACATTGATACGAACCCCGCCAAAAACTAACGCGATCCTAACCAAAATTGATCTATAAGTTCGAAATTCCTAATCGGTTTTGAATGAAACTGCGACCCGATGCCTAACAAGAAGCACGAGCCTTGGTATGTGAGGATGCCACAATCAGCTATGGACGGACTGATTAATGAGTCTATGAACGCTACGGAATTTTCTGAAAGTTCGAATAGTTTGTTTAGGAACCTAAGAGAGTTAAACCTCAAATTGTGTGTGAAAACTGATGTTTATTGAATGAAATTCGTTACAATATATAGTGGTTTCCCCTTTGCGAATTTTCTGCTCCTAATTGCCAATGGAATTTCTAGCAAATCAATTACTAGCTAAAAAAATGCTCAATCTAAAGCAAATAAGGTAAGTTCCCTAAAATAACTTAAAAGCCTTACAATAATATGAAATAAAAGAAACGCATGTTTTCTAAAAGAAAAGGAAACTAGACAATAAATAGGTAAATAGCTGATTCTTCTCGCCACTTGTCGCCTCAAAACGAGAAAGTAACTGAAATGGAAATTAGCTTAATTATTTGTTGATTCTGCGAATATGATTACTCGGTCCCTTCTAGAACTTGAATCACGCATTTGTTGGTCTGGTTGTCACATGCAATTCCCTCAATGGGCCTCCACGCAATAGCTTGAGCCCAAGTTTATTGAATCAGCCCAATAAGTGTTTCTTTGAACTTCTTCGCACCAGCTCCCGTAACCGGACCAATGGAAACTTGAATTGGATCTGAATATGTCTCATCACACGTGCTCTTGCTTGTGCTACCGATGTCCTCATCATACATAATGAAGCGGATTGTGTCAAAAAGTGAGTTGGTTAGAATATGCAAGTATAGTGTTGCACCAAAGATTTGAGAACAAAGAAATGCACATGCAAGCGCTGAAGACTTTGTGGTATACCATGTCCCCGTGCCATTGCTTGCATAAACAGCCGGGGTCTCAATGTTATGGACTTTGTCCATTTAAGTCTCTTAAAGTCGACATATGAAGAGGTTTACTCCCACAAGATTGTCCCAATTAACGGTCCATAGCTTTTAAAAAAAAAAAAGGAAAGGGCCTTGTTTTGGCCCTTGATTTCAAGGTGCAGAGAGGGCAACCACTGAAGAACAGGCGCAAGGAACCTAAAGAACTACAAGAAGCGGCCACCAACAACAAGAAACTAAGGAGGACTGAAATGATACTGAGGTGTACAAACTGTGGCAGTGAGGGCCACAACGAAAGATCTTACACCAGACAACAACCAAAGGCCGAGGCACCACTAAACAGAAACAGCACACCGCCCCCAACCTGCATGCCAACTTCAGCTGCAGCAGCACCAACTTCAATCCCCACTGCCCCAACTTTTATGCAAACCCCGCTGCCCCACCATCAACATCAATAAATCCGCCCTAGTAGAAAGGCCAACAATGGAAAACTAAGACTTGCATTAGGTACTTATGATACATTTTTTTTGAAACCTTTATGTTTTTGCATGTTATGTGCATTGCACAGGTTAGATGACATAATGCACATATAGGTTGCACAATCTTTTTTTTTTTTTTTTTTAGATTGTACACAATTACTCTTGCACATATAGGTTGCATAATAAGATTGATGATCCACGGCTTTTTTGTTTTTTGTTAGCTGCATATATTATAGGTGCACAAGAATGGCACAGGTTGTGCTCTAACAATTCTTAGCAGCTCCTCCATTTGAGTATGTGATCAAGTTGTATATCATATTCAATATATATAGAATTTCAAATTAGTACTAATATATGTTGCCTCGTTCAATTTATTGTTGAATATTTCAACGCTATTAATGTTTTTCCTTTCAATTTTGAATATCATACTAATATTTTGGATATTATGTTAAATTAAATGATATACATGGTGAACCAAAAGAATTAAAAATAGCAACTTAACAAAAACATATTTAAGAATGCAAAATAAATTCACTCAAATAACTCAAAGTACAACTTCTCTTCAAACTACTGGACAAATTTCAACACATTTAAAGCACAACTAATAATATAGCTCAACTAGTCCCCAATGTTATCAAAAAAGGGACAAACTAGTCCTCAATATTAACCAAAAAGATGACTAAATAATCCCTTGAAACTAAACCAAAATACCCACACGTATACTACAACACCCTTCCTTTCTCTTTCAAAGATTCCCATTCCCACCAAATAAAACACACCAAAAAAAGAACTGAAACAAAGACAAAAACAAAATAAAATTAAAAAAAAAAAACAAAAACAAAAATAGAATAACAACCATCACAACAACAATCTTGCAGAATCTAATAGTAGAAACTCCAACATAATGATTCCGATGTTCCAATTGCAGAACTTGGACTTCCAATTCATTAACCCTCCTCAACAAGTTTGGATATAATCATCCTTAATCTTGCACACATTGGTAGGTTCTGTTATCTAAAGAACACACACGTACCCATGTACACAACCAATGACAAAGATTAGAAATGAAAATTCCCCAAAAAACATGAACAATTTCAAGCCATTACCCATTAAAAAAAAAAAAAAAAAAAGAAGACAAACCTCAGCTTTCTCATACACATAGAATCTACGCCTTGGATTTGCATCATTTCAAGAAGTCACAAGCTTGCTAGGCAATGGAGGGGAACAAAAACACAGGAATCTACGGTTCTCTATGATCAAAAAGGTTGAATTCACAAGTTAAATTCTTCTTTCCTCAAATCTATTTCAGATTACATTTAAAAAAAAAAAAGAACATAGAGATATCCTATTTTTCCCTCCAAGGTATACATCCACACTCATTTACGAAATTAACCCCAAATAGCTAATCATGTGCGCTTCACAAAGGGTCATATTTAACGTCCGTCAGTCAACTTCATCCCCTTAGCAGCTTAATTTAGATTAGAGTCGGTTTGGTAAAAAAAAAAAAAAAAACAAGGAACCAAAATCTCACTTTTACCAAAGGTTATGACCAATTAAACAATTTTCCCAAAATAAAATTCAAAGACATGTTGAAACTTTTTTCAAAAGTTTTAATATAAATATTGTAAAGATATTTTAACGGAGATAAAATAAGAAGGAAAGTGGATATTACATATACGCTACAAAAAATAGTTTGAATTAATTTATATCACTAGAAAAATTAATTATAAAAAATACCATACTGCATCATTATATTATTTTATGTACTATCCAATGTACTATCAAATACAACCCTCAAACAAACACAAGAATCAAATAAAAATAATTAAAAAGACTAATGAAATAAAAAAAATAGAAAAAAAACTAAAAATCTAAAAAACACAAACTTGAACATCACGATGAGTTGATCTCGGATCTCCGCCCCCGAAGCTACCAAGGGAGAAGACGACGACATGCCGGCTGTAGAGCCAGATCTGTCGGAGTTGAAGCCGGATCTATCGCAGGAGAACATAGAAAAGCTGCTTGTCGTGCGGCTCTCAGAATCGACACCGAATCTGTCGTAGGAGAATAAAGATCTCCTGGAGTCAACGCCGGAGCCATCGCAGAAGAATAGAGACGTGTTGCCCGTTGTGTAGGGAGCTCAATAGAAAATGTCAACCATTGTGCAGAGATCCCAATGCAAGGCCGCCATGATGTGCGACTGCGATCCGCCTTGGAACGACATCGGAGGGGAGACATCGGAGGGGAGATCTTATATTCAACGCCACGAGGAAAACAACGACGAGAAGCACGTTGGTTGCAGATCAGGCACGAGCTTCATCTGCAACGCCAATCACCTCTACACAGTCACTGCAGAAAAAGGAGAGATCTGTAGACGTCAACACTGAGAAGATTTACTAAGGTCCCCGACGTGATCGGTGAGGTGTGGCTCCATTTGTGCTTCGTTCTCCATTGGATCTTGCGGGTGTGAGCATGACATTGCGGGCATAGAGTAGGTGGGGAATGGTTGGCGATGGCAGCGACTGAAGGAAGAAGTGAGAGAAGACGGAGAGGAAAAGAGGAAAGAGATCGTGGATTACATAAAGAAAGAGAAAGAGGGTAAGGGCATTTTGGGGCATTTCGGTCAACATAGTGGATTACATAAAGCAAGAGAGAGAGGATAAGGGCTTTTTGGGCATCCTCGTAGTTTCATACAACCACATGGTTGCGTAATTACCTCAAGAAAAGTGCAAAAAAAATTAACATTGGGTTTATATCATAAAGGATCCACTTAGGCCAATAGGGCGGCTTCCCTCACTGGGCCTAATGTGGCTCTGCCACTGAGCCTCCACCTTCATTCATCGCGAGAAAGAGAAATAGAGAGCGGCCATGGCGTATTGATCTCGCGGCTTTGCCAACGGTGAGCATTCCCTCTTGCTAATCCGCCATACACCGAGCTCGACAGCTCACAACCTTGATGGAGTCGCGCATAAAGGGAGATTTACCATCGTGAATCTTCGTGCTGCAACGATCTCACTGTCATCGGGAGGTAAACCGTCCAACTTCGCGACGGGATTTTTCTTGTCACGGCCACGCATGTGCAGGGTGTTCTCTCCCTGTCATGATTGTATTAAGGAGATTAGTCTCCTTCACGCAACAAAAGCTTTTCCCGCTGCAATTGCCACAGTCGTGCAGGGAGCTTTTTTACCCTTTTTTTGACAATTTTGGACCTTTTTTTAAAGATTTTTGTTATGAATGTTGTGTTTGTGGTTTCAGTGAATTTTTTAGTGTATTTGTGATTTTCCAGCCATGGCCGTTGGCCTCTGCAGTTACTGGTAGGTAACAACGGCAAATACTTGCAGGTAATGGCGGCGGATACCGGATACCCGCCAGTAACTACAGTGGATACCAACCGGATACCTGCCAGTAACTGCAGCGAATACCGACCAGTAACCATGGGGATGCCGGATGCTAGCCAAGATCTTGAAAGTATATTTAGTATTTTCAAATATAACGTAATGATATAATGCGGGATTCTCTGCAATTGGTGGAACAATCAATGCAAACAACAGTTTTGTGGCATACATGTAAAGAGAAGCCTAGTTGAATCCGAACACCAAACAAGGAAAATCGTATTGAAACCATATTTCACATAAAATAACTGTAAGTGTTTACTTTTTGAATTTTGGAAACGGAAAGCATTACTCCATGCTTCATCATTTTCTGCGCATATTGTAATACGAATGGCAATAATTTACATGATCAAGCTTCAAGGACCAAAAAAGTCCAATTGATTCTGGCTAAATACAGGTTGCAACACTTGCATGAAACATTCTTTACCAAAACTTGCACGAAGCATTAGTCCATTCCCAATTTTCTGTCTTGACTATCTTTCTACTTGTATGCCAATGGTCCAGATCTTGACACTGCAAACCTAGGCAATGGACTGGGACCGCTGCTTCCAGAAGCTGAGCCTTCCGTAAACCTTACCTTCCGGCTTGAGCTGTAATCCAAGGGTCCGGAACGCCGAACACTCCGGTGTCTGGTTTCAACACTCCGTAAACTGCCACTGTCAGTATTATAAAGGTGGTCTGGGCCATGGGATGATGATCCTTTAAAGAAACCCGAGTCATTAACACTGTACTGAGGCGTAGAGTCACCACGGGGCTGCCGTACCACAGGAGACCCATGTGCAAGTGAGAGAGCTGGTGAATGGCGGGGTGAGGCACCTAGTAATAATGCCTGCGGCGTGGATGGAGAATTTGAGTAGTATTGGCTGTATATTGAACGGAGAATGGTGTAGGGAATGTGGGATTCGAGCAAGCTCCGTGGAAGATATGGTGAAATCTCACAAACTTGGTCTAGGAAAATAAGTTGTGCTACGAGATGAGATCTGCAGAGAAAAGTTAAAACGATTAAATGGCTTGATGCAGTTGTTTAGATGAATGCAGCAACTTGTAGAGTAGTTACCACGAAACTCGTATCAAGGCTTAGGTTTTAACGTTTGAGTACCACGTACCTGTTAGTTTCACTCCAAGAATCCAGTACAACTCCGGCAGAGAATCGGACAAAGAGCAGCATTGTGGACTTTATGCTTGCTTCGGCTGACAAACGGCTTTGGATATCAGAATCCCCTGCCTCACCAACATGCCCGTTAGAGAAAGACCGTCTCTGCTGATGTTCACGTTCCAATCTAACAAACTCACTTCCTGCAATTACAGCACTGATGCACCTGCCAATATTTATGCCGAAAAGAATAAGAACAGTGGATGAAAAGATCATAGCAATAGATCATAGGATAATAATCCATTTTGGTCTATAATTTTAGCATTCATGCCGGTGCCTCGAAAGTACAATTTAGATACTTTACAAAATTGAACTCGAAAAATTATGAGGGATTGATTTTGGTTTAGGACACTTATGAAAGCAACTCAAAGGAATTAGCGAACATCATCCCGAGTGCAAAGTAGCTGCTATAATCCTAATAATAACTTTAAAGATAATACAAACACACCTTGCCAAGCAATGGATATTGTTGTTGAAGCCTCCCGTATCAACGTTGAAGGCAGTAGTGTACCAGATATTAGAAGTCATGAAACAGGAAAATAAATATGGTAACAAGCTCCATGAGCCATCATTTGCACCACCAACCTCTTCCAAGATAAGTTTCACCCATTGAGAATCATGATCACTGACTATACCAACATTGTTTGCCACCCCTTTCATTCTTCTGATTTCTGTCTTTTCAGGCAATTCTTCAGGAATATGCTTAACTATTCCAGATAATAATGAATGTATCAAGGGTGCACCTTCTTCAAGAACAGCTCCTGCAGCTTCAGATAATAGTCTATCAAAAGCCAGGGCTAGACCAGCCTGAACACAGAATCCAATTACTGTATCCAGATCAACAATCTGCTTGATAGATGCCTCTCGTTCTATTCTGTCACCAGAATGTAGGCTGCCAGCAACCAACTCTAGCACCTCTCGGTTTGATCGCAATGATGTGTCGATGCAATTTAAAAGAGCAGCTGTATGTTCTTTGAGCATTCTGTCAAGCCTATCAACTCCATAGCCACCAAAAACACGAACAAAAGCCTTCAACTCCCTTAGATCAGTGACTGAATCAGCAAAGTATCCACCAACAGGCCTTGAGCTCTTAAAGCATTTGTGCATTGGAGCAAAAAGAATTCCAGCACCAGATATATCCTTGATTATGTTTTCTATGTACCAGTTGCAAACAGCTTCAGTAGCAGATCCTGTATGTTGCTCTCTTGGTTTCTCAAACAAATGCAGGGAAGAAACAGGTCCTGAGAAGGCCTCTGTGAGGAAAACTTCTCGGATTCCCTGGGTTAGGTCCATGCTTATGTGCTGCTCTGCTAGATGGATGATACTGTTATGACGGCGAATCAATGATTCCAGAACAGAAGGTCTTTGCAGATCATTATCAGTTTTCAGCACTGCAAGCAATCTCCTCCTGAAGTTCCCAAGGATGCATTCTCTCATGTACTGCGCATAAGGACCACAACATTTTTCACGAGATAATCCAATTTTAGAGATGTAGAAATTAGTACAATACAGACCTACACTAGTACCTAAGCAAGAAGCAAAGTTGTCTGTCACAAATTTAGTATAACTACCATGTCAAGAAACAAGGAAACTTCATAAATGAATCTTGAAAATTATATGGTCCAAGCACATTAGTGATTTAGGGTAAATATAGGGCATGTCAGCATGAAATAAAAATTTAATGGAGTAGTGGAAATAATTAATGTATAAAAATTCATAAATCTTGAGTGTTTACAGCGCATTTATTTTTAAACTTTTGGTGCTTAAATAACCTACACGTTATCGAGAAAGAATGTTGATGTCAACAAACAATTTAAGAATATGGAATAGAACAGTGATAAAGAAAGAAAAAGGTTAGAACACTTGGTCAGCACAAACACACTCGAAAGTTTGGTCAACCATAGCATTGCATATATCAAGTTTTTGTTCACAAAAAAATTATATCTATATATATATATATATATAACACAAACCATTTTTACTGATGATTAATCAATTACAAGGACAAGAGGATCCCTATCATACTAGCATGTAAGAAAAAGAAAAAAACAAATGGAAGTATGCTAACCTCTCTCAGGACGAAGACATGATTCAGGACACATATAGGCTCCATATCATTCAAAACTGAGCATAAATTTGTCAACCTCTGCATTGCCGCTTCTAACCTACAATTACCAATGCAAAAGGACATTATCCACATAAGAAGGAAGGCACAATTTGTTTTTTAATTGATTATATGGTGAATGGCTTACATTTTGATGGAACTGTTACTTTCAGGATGGCTCTCAAGGCCAGGCAAAGGATAGCCACCTGCTCCCTTTGGAGATTTAGTTGAAGCCATTGAAACTCTTGATGCATAATTCATGTAAGAAGCTGCCTGCTCTGGCAGAAGCTGCGATTCCCACAAAATGTTTAATGAAATAACAATAAGAGCTACATTAACTATTTCTTGTTCCTTAATTGCAAAAGAGGAAGCAATTAATTACTTGGATCTCTAAAGCACCAAATCCTCCTTCAGAATCAAGGATGTTGATCAAGCCCTCAAGTCCTCCCATTATGGATTCAATGAGAGATTCAACATAAAGGACTGCATCGCGTCCGATTTTAGTCACCTGCACAGGGAAGGAGTACACTGTAAACTGACAGTTATTTCCTTTCCCATTTTCCACAATGTAAACCAGTATATGTTTAAGCATCTAATCGGCAAGCATAGTTAAAACCAACTTTTGGTTCAAAACACTATAGCATATAAGAGCTTTACACTATTTCCTAACCAAAAAGTTGGTTCTAACTTTGCTTGCCAAACACCCTTGAATTTTAAATTAGCAGCATATGGATTTGGACATGAATATTTAGGAAAGCTATCAATAAGAAAAAATCTACAGTTCTAGTAGTGACCAAGTTATGAATAAGAAGTTATCAATAAAAGTGTCTCTGAATATAGGCTTGATGACAAATTACTAGTTGTTGGTCAAATTAAGACTTGGGTTGTGATTTTGATTGTAAAGAGTTGAGAGAACTTTTCTTTTTCTCTGATTTCTCTGGGGTGGGAAAACCTCATGTTGGGCTGACTATTTGTGTTTATTCTCATTGTTGTTGTGTTTTGTAGGACTTATTGTTCTCTTTTCTCTTGTATTTTAAAGGTTTTCTTTTTAATAAAAGGAAGATTTATTTCTTACGAAAGTAAAGTAAAAGTAATAGTAATCATTAATAGTTCGTTTAGTGCGCAAGTTCAGAATGACGTGATGTAGAACTTTATAATTTGAACTGTGGGTTCTAAACTGTGTGGTTTAAACGGTAGTTTTAAACTGGTGTTTGAAATGTAATAGTTTAAAACGAGAATAAAATATTACATCAAATTTAAAAAGGGATCTGGTGTTTGGAAAATTATGGTTTATGAAAGGAAAGCCAAAATGAGAATGGTTTTTTTGTTGGAAAATCAAAACCTGATATAGAAATAATCGTGTACAGCTGTAAATTAGCTAATTAGTTGTCAATCTTTGTACTTTAGGAAAGTAATTGATAGGAATTATCCTCTCCCTAGAATTAGTGATTAGTTTCCTGTTATAAAGGATTTGTATATGCTGTAAATTGTATAAAAAGAGAACAAATC
>CAMOHE010055644.1:75333-95653 GCA_946598075.1 Artocarpus hirsutus
TAGCATATAAGAGCTTTACACTATTTCCTAACCAAAAAGTTGGTTCTAACTTTGCTTGCCAAACACCCTTGAATTTTAAATTAGCAGCATATGGATTTGGACATGAATATTTAGGAAAGCTATCAATAAGAAAAAATCTACAGTTCTAGTAGTGACCAAGTTATGAATAAGAAGTTATCAATAAAAGTGTCTCTGAATATAGGCTTGATGACAAATTACTAGTTGTTGGTCAAATTAAGACTTGGGTTGTGATTTTGATTGTAAAGAGTTGAGAGAACTTTTCTTTTTCTCTGATTTCTCTGGGGTGGGAAAACCTCATGTTGGGCTGACTATTTGTGTTTATTCTCATTGTTGTTGTGTTTTGTAGGACTTATTGTTCTCTTTTTTCTCTTGTATTTTAAAGGTTTTCTTTTAATAAAAGGAAGATTTATTTCTTACGAAAGTAAAGTAATAGTAATCATTAATAGTTCGTTTAGTGCGCAAGTTCAGAATGGCGTGGTGTAGAACTTTATAATTTGAACTGTGAGTTTTAAACTGTGTGGTTTAAACGGTAGTTTTAAATTGGTGTTTGAAATGTAATAGTTTAAAACGAGAATAAAATATTACATCAAATTTAAAAAGGGATTTGGTGTTTGGAAAACTATGGTTTATGAAAGGAAAGCCAAAATGAGAATGGTTTTTTACTATAGAAAATGGTTCAATCCGTGTGAACTTGAGAAGGGCAAAGTTTAAATTTTGAGTGTTTTAACCAGTTTAAAACCGCCTCCATGGTTTCAACTAGCCTCAGTTATTACTGCGCCAAGTGCTAGTTCAAACCGCCTCCATGATTTGAACTGGCTTAAACCGTTTTAAATCTACGTACCAAACAAGTTATAAGCTACTCAATTAGTGTTGCTGAGACACTCTTAAACCAAAAGCATTAAGATGATAAAAGAAGTAATCAACATATCTACAGCCTGATCAATAAATGAGAATCACATCTTAAAAAAATTGAAAAAAAAAGCCACAAATAAATGAGACGCACAAGTAGGCCCTAGACAAGTAGAACTGAAGAAATTTGTGAACAGGGGTCCCAAACTTCAAACACTAGGGGGTAGAGAGAGAGAAGAGATGCAGATGGAGGGGGAGGCATAAACTTTTTCATAAATCACCTCTTCTGGAACAATGGGGGAGGCGCACTCCGGAAAACTGCTAGCAACACCAAGCCATGCACAACAATGCTGAGGACGTCCTTCAGGGCCAAACATAGTATTCCTGAAGACCTATTAACAATTAAACTGTCAAAACTAAGCAATCTCAATTTTCAAAGTACAGCAATGGTGACGGAGAGTAGTCAAGGAAAGGGCAACAGGAAAAAGGAACAGGAGCTTACAGCTGTAAGGTGCTGATGGTAGAAGTACAAATTTTTAAGACTGCCATGCTTTGATAATTGAGACTCTAGGTCATCAACACATCTGCAGTAAGAGTAATGTGACATACAAAGGTTTCTGTCAGCTTTTTAAGCATCTAAGCACACATTCAACTTGAAGACAGCATGCAAAAACCAATTCAAAACAAGAGGGGAAAAGACAAAAAACAAGACCAAAAAAAACTAAATAGAAACTGAATTCAAAGCTATAAGCATTGTTTTCCCTCACATTTGAAACTGTTCAAATTCATTTTCAAGGTGGAATAAGGGCAGGGTGTCTTTCAATTTGGAGATACAAATCCGAAAAGTTTAGCAATTTTCCTTTTTTTCTTAATTGTTGTGAATGCGAGAACGTGGTTTAATTCTTCTTTATTGTTATTTTAGGCACGAGGCAGAGCCCAGGTTTTCCCTCACCCTTTCTGTCTTCTATCAATATAAATCCTACTGCAAAGTTTATTCGATTGCATATATCCAAAACATACAATGCAAACGACTGGTAGCCAAGCTATAGGAGAAATGTGCTAACCCTGCTAAAGCTCAAGACCACCAACAAAGCTGAGAGAGCTTGCCAAAACTCTATGAAAATTCATAACCTTGCAAATTCCACAGTTGTTCAGAAATCTGAACCAAACATAATAGTACTCACACCCTTTATAAAGGCAATCCAAAAGCATTCCAAAGTGCTCTAACCCAAAGCCTACAAAATTCCTTAACCAACCACCTCTTAGTAGAATTCTAACCCTAGTTTCTTAACGAGGTGGAATAATAACTTTTATGCTCTCCCAAATAGAGTTTATGGCTGGCAAGGTTATAACTTGGACGAGCCAATATAGGTCCAATAAAACACATTACCTGCCGTCAGGGTGACAACTAGTAGAAGTACCTACCACTCTAGTTAATCGGATGTTGCCTTCTCAAAGTTTTTTTTTTTTTTTTTTAACGGCAATTTGGAAATGATAGAAATAAATAACCAACAAATCTTCAACTTGGCTTCTTGAAGAAGCAAATACTGAGTTAAGGAAATGACAAAAAAAAATAGTGTTTAAAAGAAGAAAAGAAGTCCCACTCAAACTAAAAAATTCTTAGGTCTCCGGCAAAAGATCAAGTGCAGCCATCATGACCTAGAAGTCAAAGACCAAAGATTCAAGAGGGAAGCGGGAAAGGAAGCTCTAATATTCAGGCTAATTCTGGGGCCAGCCCTACATGGATAGACATTTCATTTCTTTAACCCTTCTTTCTGACCCATGTTTCAGGACCTAAGGCCAGTAACAATTATCCATTTTCTGACAATAATAAATGAATTAAAATGGTGAACTTTGATTTCATAAGTGAAAACATGATATAAATGATGATGATAATATCACATCCCATTATAGTTTTATGTCTAAATCTCTAATCCAAACAAAGAAAAAGCACCTGGACCAATTGTATGCAGCATTTCCCTCTGACAATAGCCCTTCCTTCCCCGTGGAAACTGTAGCTTTCTCCAAATGTCTTATATTTATTGATGACCGAGACGATGTCACTATCATCAATATTGACAACCAATCTTTTCGGAATTCCTAATAAGTAAATGAGTTATCATCCATCAATTTTCAGAGCAAAAGTGGTAATAAACACTAGCTGTAAGAAATATATACTTTAGTATCCCCATGAAATGCCAATCTTGTGTACATTAGCATAGAATTGCTGATATTCACTCAACAAAAAGAAACTTTTAGAGTCTCCATGAAATGCAAATTTTGTATTCAGTAGCATAGAATTGCTGATATTCACTCAAAAAGAAACATGAGATCTAAAGATTTCTTACAGATAGATCGCAGGTGATTGCAGAAATATGTTCACCCTGTGGTTTTGGAATGCTTTCAAGGTGATGAACAATCTTCTGAAATAGTCCCTTTAAGCTTGCGTCTAAATCAAGAGCCACCATTCCTGGAGTACCAAGCAAAAACCGGATTCTACCAGCGCAGGAAGAAAGATATGACAATGCATAACCTCGGATTGCTGCACATAAACATGAAAATTTTCAAAAATCACTCCTACATGTAAAAAATCCCTGAATGCAGTAGAAAACCCTATAACCTAATCTATCTTCGTGCAGAAAATTAAATAGAAAAAAGACATATATCCAGTTAACGTCTGTTTTTCCCCCCTCTCTTCACTTGGAATATCAGGTTAAATTAAACCTGCAATATACTTGCGCACCAAACAGCATAGTTGGTCCATTCCATCTAACAAAAACCCAATAGTTGGATCACTTGGATCCTGCAATCATAACAATAGCAATAGTTGTCGGGCACAGGTTAAGGAGTTTCAAGCAAAAGAACAAATGAATGAAGAAAGACAGAGCAGTTAAGAAAACTTAGAGAAATTTAGGTCACAGATATACATTACAGGAAAGAAAAAAGGTCGACTTACAATGTCAACTGGTACCACTCGACCAGTTTTAGATTTTGATGATGCAATTCCTGCATGTTGGAAATACCAGATGACCTCATATTGAGCAAAAGCCAAAGCAGAAAACACCATCTGTCACATATATCGAACAATAAGACATCTTTGCAAAAGAACTAGTATGTTAACCTTCCCTTAAAACTAAAAACTAACTCAATGGAATAAATTACCACAACAGATAGTTGGCCAGAGGACCTTTTTTATCTACATATTTCAAGTAATTGTCAAAAATATAGTCACACTTACAGATCATCTGCCTGCTCAGTTCGTATCATAGAACATAGGCAATGTAAGTTTACCATTAATGACTATCTCATGATAACAAGTTACACAAAAATACCAGCCACATCTTTGTAATTTGAAAACGCCCGATTTAATTAGGGAGTTCTTTTGCAAAAAGATAAAAGGATTTGGTTAGGGAGTGGAATCTTCGGACAGTCCCTTTTTTTCCCCCCTTTTGGTTTAGTTGGAGAGAACTCCCACTCCCCCTCCTCATTGTTGTTCTCTGTACTTCATATTTTTCTAATGAAGTTTTGTTTCTTTGAAAAACGATAAAAAATAAGGAAGAAAATAGAAAATAGCCAACGCTTGAAAGAGGGAAAAAAAAAAAGACATTGATTTCTCTAAGAGGAGAAATATGGATCAAAAATTTTAGCGACTGCTAGCATAGAATCAGCAAACCCAAAATACAAAATAATCTAGTACTTGAATACATAACATAAGTAGACGACGACATGTTCAGACCCTATTTCCCATGGAACATTAGAATAACTCTGTGAAATTAGTTTACCTGTATGTTTGGAGCCAATAAACTAGGCTGATCAGTGAAAAATAGTACCATTCTCCCTATCTCTTGCTTCAATAATATTCTCCTCTCGCGATGTATGGCGTCACATGATAGTAATGCTTGCTCATGCACTTCACTGCATTCATCATAAACCGTTTCATAATGTATTCAATGTTAATGGAGCCACAAACGTCATGAAGCTCAAAGAAATGTGGTTTGGAGAAAAGAAGTCATATTGATGTATGCTTTAAGCACTGATGAGGATTATATTAACTTCAATGTAGAAGAAAGAAGAAAACTCCTGATAAATATCCGTGATATATCATAGGATATCATCTGAGATGACCATGCTTTTGCATAACAAGCGTAATCTCCCAAAAGCAGCAACATATCCATGATATTTTCCAATATTTTTAATGATGTTTAAGTAGAATTTTGCAGAAGTTATTTCTCAAAAACTAAAATGATTATAAAAACACCCCTAAAGTACTGCTTGTACTAAATTTCTTAACAGACTTGGCATCTGTCTTACATTCCTTTTGCTAGATTCATATTGAGTCTCTAATTTTGCAACAAGAGAAGAAATGCCATGCAAATACGATTTTTACAAGATTTCAAATCAATCACTTATCAATGTCATGGATATGGAGCCGTTTTGTCCACAACCCTGGAAATTAAAAGTTGTGATGTAAAGTTTCAAGTCCTCTGATATTAGTGCAAAATACACATGCTCACATTTTTCCAGCTTCTACATCTGATTCCAACATTCATTAAGGGTTTTTCCTATACAAACCTTGATCGAACCTATATTTGCCCAATGAATACAATCTGCCCATGGAAAAACTTCATATGGGTTCGATGTACTTTTTATCTTCAACGAATGGTCCAGCGTTCAATGCAGGTCAAAGCATATGGTTGCCAGGGCGGTTAAATGCTATTAATGAAAATAGTAATTCACTATTCTTAACAATAGGACCTGGAGACTTCTTGGTTCATCATGCTATTGCTCTAGGTTTACATACAACTACATTGATCTTGGTAAAGGGGGCTTTAGATGCACCCGAGCTGACTGATTTTTTTTTTTTTTTTTTGAAACAAGAAAACAAATCATATAATAGGTATTGTCTACAAAATGAGGGAGAGATTTCCCCGACTAAATGACCAAAAAAATGAAGAGTTCTCGGTGCAAAACAGAAACTTTGCAAATCCATCATTCTTTGGTAGAGCATGATGAATAGAACTAAAAAATTAAAATTATATATCTCTAATAATCTTCTGTGATTATGTTTAACATAGGTCCAAAGCCCCTTCCCAAAAGCTCAAAAGGTTGAGTGTAGGATTGTTATGATGGATTGAATTTGAGTTAATACTGAGTATTTTATTTATGTTTGGTCCACCATTGAACAGGATTCGAGGATTGGATAAGAACTAAAAAATAGCATTCATAGCTACAAAAACATTCATTGCCGGTCAATTTGGTCCATCATCCACCTTTCACCACTTATTGTCAAACTCTAGCAAGGCAGAACCATAAATTGACACAAGACCAGAAAGATTCAAAAGTGGGCATCAGATTTTTTTCACAACAAGGAAATTGACCATTCATTTACTTTTTCAAACTATAGTTATCCAATAAATATATAAGGTGTGGGCAAAATTTTAGGGAAAAACAATTTAACTTAAGAGATAATTAAAAATTTCTCACTTTCACGTGAATGAAAAGTTTGCTTCTTCTACCTCACTCTTTTGCAAAGAACTAAAACGATAAAGTTAGAGTTCATGTTATTTGAAAGAAAAAATGGATAATAATACAAAGCCATACCTAATCATCTTTTCAACCTGCTTTGCAACGCTATACTCCAAATCTGCTTCTTTTTGCTTGGTGCGTCCAGATTTTGCCATCTTCTTTGATTCTAGAATTCTTGGCAGTACATATAGCTGATAATCCTCATGCAACAGTATGTACTGCACGTTTAAGGTTAACAACAACATCTAAACGAATTGTTATGATATATTTTTAAAGGATAAACTGTACAGCCTATATATAGATTACAAGAATAGTCTACCTAGGAGCTATTTATGGTAACAAATTATATAGCACTAATTACACAAAATAAGGCCTAATTACAAAATTTTTTCAGCTTGCATTGACTTGAGAAATTAGGGAACAAATCATGCAGGAAATTAGGGAACAAATCATGCAGATTTGTCAACTTTCCAGCTTGCATTGACTCGGGAAATTAGGGAACAAATTCCCTTAAAATCCGATTTTACAAATCATGTAGATTTGTCAACACCCCTCCTCAAGCTGGTGAGTGGGTGTTTTCCATTCCTAACTTGCTGGTGATGCTTTGAAATGCGGTGATAGATAGACCCTTGGTCAGGATGTCTGCCAGTTGCCTGTTTGTAGGAACATAGGGAGTGCAAATTAGACCACTTCCGATTTTTTCCTTGATGAAATGCCGGTCGATTTCCACATGCTTAGTTCGGTCATGTTGGACCGGATTATGTGCAATGCTGATGGCAGACTTGTTGTCACAGTATAGCTTCATTGGTCCTTCCCACTTGATCCCCAAATCACTAAGGACAATTTTTATCCAAAGTAATTCACATATGCCTTGAGCCATTGCACAGAATTCAGCCTCTGCACTTGATCTGGAGACTACTGTTTGCTTCTTGCTTCTCCAAGTTATCAGGTTTCCTCCTAGGAAAGTGCAATAGCCCGTGGTAGATCTTCTATCAATGATTGATCCTGCCCAATTTGCATCTGTGTATGCTCCTAAGTCAAGTCTGTTATTTCTCTTGAATAGGATTCCTTTTCCTCGAGTGGCCTTCAAGTACTGAAGAGTCTTGTATGCAGCTTCTAGGTGGGTTTCACGTGGAGCATGCATGAATTGACTTAGAACACTCACAGCATAAGCAATGTCTGGCCTAGTATGTGACAGATAGATAAGTTTACCAATCAGTCTTTGGTACCTTCCTCTGTCCACTTCTAGACTATCAATGGCTTCTCCCAACTTGTGAGTGTAGTCAATGGGAACTTCAGATGGCTTGCATTCGAGCATGCCAGTTTCTTTGAGTAGATCCAGAATATATTTTTGCTAAGAGATGAAAATCCCAAGCTTCGAGTGAGCGACTTCTATTCCTAGGAAATACTTAAGCTTTCCTAGGTTTTTTACTTCAAACTCCCTTGAGAGATGAGTCTTCAGCTTCTCAATTTCTCCTGTGTCATCACCTATCACAATTATGTCATCAACGTACACAATTAGAGCAGTGACTTTCCCAGCTGTTGATCTTTTGACAAAAAGAGTGTGATCTCCTTGAGATTGTTTATACTTAATTTTCTCCATGGCTTTTGCAAATCTTCCAAACCATGCTCTTGGGGACTGCTTTAAGCCATATAAAGCCTTTTTTAGCCTGCAAACATGGTTAGTTCCAAAGCTTTGGTAGAATCCAGGTGGGGCCTCCATGTAGGCTTCCTCCTCCAGGTCCCCATATAGAAAAGCATTCTTTACATCAAATTGCTGCAAAGTCCAGTTTAAGTTAGCTGCCAGTGATAGCAAGATTCGAATGGTGTTTATTTTGGCTACAGGGGCAAATGTCTCCATGTAATCTACCCCATATGTTTGAGTGTAACCCTTGGCAACGAGCCTGGCCTTATATCTCTCAAGAGTCCCATCCGCATTATATTTCACTGTGAATACCCACTTACACCCAATCACTTTCTTCCCTTTAGGCAACTCCACAATTTCCCAAGTATTATTTTTCTCAAGTAATCTCATTTCCTCAATCATGGCCTTTTTCCACTACCCATTCCCAAGTGCTTCTTGAACAATTTTTGGAATCTCAATGGTGTTTAATTTGGTGAGAAAGGTTCTATAGGACGGGGAGAGATGGTCGTATGAAATGAAGTTGGCCATGGGGTGTTGGGTACATTTTCGTGTTCCTTTCCTTAAAGCAATAGGAATATAAAGATCATAAATCTCAGGTAGTGAAGAAGAGTTAAATTCATTACCTGGATGTGATTCAGATGATTGGTTTTGCACGGGTTCAAGATTTGGCCTTCTCCTTGAGTACACTTGCAGTGGAACAGTGGACTGTGGACAAATTTCACTGGGCTCCCAGGTAGGACTCGACTGATTTGGGAAAAAAACCTTGAACAGGACTAGTTTCACAGACAGGACTAGACGGGGTTGTTTCTCCTTAACTGGGTGGACTTGCTAGATGCTCATGATGAAGACTAAATTGGTTTGGTGTTGTAAGAACCAAACTGGATAGATCAAAATTAAGGAAATCAAGGTTGTCGTCAATCCTCATGTCCCCCGGAGGACAACTTGGATCATAAAAACTTTGGTTTTCGGCAAAAGTGACATCTTTAGATACAAAAAATTTCTTTGAAGCTGGGTGATAACATTTATACCCCTTTTGTGTTGATGAGTATCCTAGGAAGATGCACTTGAGAGCTCTTAGATCGAGTTTGCTATTTTGGTTTTTTTGCGAGATATGGACATAGGCTGTGCAACCAAAGGTTTTTAATGGAAGATGGGTTCTCTTAACTTCTAGAAAGTGAGTGGAGAGAACATCTATAGGTGACTTGTTTCCTAACACTCTACTGGGCAAACGATTAATCAAATATGTGGCTGTTAGAACGGCTTCTCCCCAATTTTTCAATTGCAGTAAGGAAGCTTCGGAGTTTTTCAATCTCTTCCTTGTTCAGTCCATTCACTTCGACATTAGTGACGTCTTCTTCGGTGCAAGCGACATTGGCGACTCGGTTACGCATCAGAGACTGCTGCTACTGGTTGTTTTTTCTCTGAAGTTTCCAACAAATATCTTTGGTATGGCCTGTTTTCTTGCAATAGTAACAAAACAGATTCTCTCTACTGCTGTTTGAAGGTTTGGTCATGTTCTTTGGGGCCCTTGGAGTCTCAGTTTTGGTAGAATTTCCAGTAGTTATTGCTGAGGCCATGGTGTTTAACGCTGTTACTTCATTCAGTGGTATTTCAAGCATGACTCCCCTCCGTCCTTCTTCACTTCGAATGATGGAAAAAACTTCACTCAGGCTCGGTAGAGACTCTTTCCCAAGTATTTGGACACGTACTTGGTCGAATTCGACATTTAGTCCGGCTAGAAACTCGTAGACTCTTTCTCCTTCAACAAATCTTAGCATCATGGCTGCGTCCTCATTGCACTTCATCTTAATATTTTGATAGTAATCGAGTTCTAACCAAAGGCCTGTCATTTTGTTATAGTAATCAGTGACGAAGAGAGTACCTTGCTTGGTTGAGTGAATCTTTGTTTTGATTTCAAAAATAAGGGCTGCATCACGAACCTTTGAATAAGTTTGTTTCACCGTATCCCATATGTCCTTCGCGGTTGTGAGAAACATGCACGTCCTGCTGATTTCGGGCACCATTGAGTTCCAAAGCCATGACATGATCGATGAGTCTTCTATGTCCCAAGCAGCAAATTTTGGATCACTCTCTTTCGGAATTGGACCCGTCAAATGACTCAGTTTTCCCTTACCCTTTAGAAAAGTCCTCACAATTTGTGACCATACGAGATAATTACGCCATTGAGCCTAAACGAGGGCTATAAAATCTGGTATTCACCAGAGGATTGTTGAGAGGACAGGTTTAAAATGGGCTCAGTACTAGGAGTGCTAATGCTGGAAGTTTTAGACATTTTTTTATCAGAAAAAAAAAAGGCAAGGAGGAAATGGATATTGGGGGGAGTTTTTAGCAGAAAGGGGCAAGAAGAATAAGCCCACAAAAGCTCTGATACCATGAACGAATTGTTATGATATATTTTTAAAGGATAAACTGTACAGCCTATATATAGATTACAAGAATAGTCTGCCTAGGAGCTATTTATGGTAACAAATTATATAGCACTAATTACACAAATTAAGGCCTAATTACAAAATTTTTTCAACTTGCATTAACTTGAGAAATTAGGGAACAAATCATGTAGGAAATTAGGGAACAAATTATGCAGATTTGTCAACTTTCTAGCTTGCATTGACTCGGGAAATTAGGGAACAAATTCCCTTAAAATCCAATTTTACAAATCATGTAGATTTGTCAACAACATCAACTGCTTTTTTGAGGACACTGTTTCATTGTAAAATCATGGAAAGCAATTCTCACCTCATCCCTAAATAATGTGAGTACTATATTTTCTTTCAGTACAACCTGAAATAAATAACAAAAATTAATAGAAGGTAAGAAACCGAGCAATATAATATTTTGACATTAAAAGAAGTAAAGAATCATCACATTGTTTGTTGTTATACTTTTTTTTTTTTGTTACACTTGCATACTAGGGTTGCGTACTTTAAAATAGTTTCAATAAGCATAATAGAGGCATTACTCTGTTCAACTTGATAGATTTCAATTGTAATGACATATAAGTCTTATCAAAAAGAGAAATGTTTTGCTTTGTAACAATAACAATTATCAAGAGTTCAGTCTGCTGGAGCTTACAAGCGCAATATCAATGCTAGTAACACGAAGCAGCTCATCAGGACAAACAAGATATCCGAATAATACCCATTCTCGGTAAGATGTAACATTTGCCAGATCCTGAGCTCTCTGCAAGAAGCAAATGATGTGAAAATTGGAACTAGTAAACAATTGCATCATAAAAAGAGTAAAACTAGTTTACTGAGAAAAATTAAACTTAATCTACATTAAGATCATCCAAAGTAACAGTTTCTACCATTGGGTGAGCCGAATTTGTAAGAATGTCAGGATATCGAGGATGATATGGGCTCAAAAACCCCTCATTTCTGAGCTTTCTTGTATCTGTTGATAAAAATATAATAGGACCCACGGCCTCTAGTACCTGAAAAACGAAAAGATCATGTTTTAAAACGGAGAAATTAAACTTCTAAAAAGCATGCGTCTTTTCCAATTTGACTTGTTGCTCAAAAAAACTGATTCTTCTAGAAGTTTTTTTTTAAGATGCAAAATTTTGCTTTACGTTGGACACATGCTTCATTCATTGACAAGACTATTTCCCCATGCAGTAAAGGAATACCTAATAGTTTCCTCAAATAATTTAACTATAATCTGCTCCTTTCCTCCATACCATATAGACATTTTTTAAATAAGGAATTCCGCCTAACACAAAAATTTTACTTGAGTAATACCATCATAATATCACAGGCGGTAACTCTAGGGATACCAAAATGTCATATTGTGCTGTATGAGGAAACTGATAATACTTGATTGTGAAACGATATCAAAAATAAAGAATGAGATTAACCTCTCCAATACGGGGGCTCACAAAATTCAGATCTTCTTGTAATCCTTTCAAAGGTGGATCATAGCAGTCTATAAATTGAACCAACCTATAAGGAAAAGGAGAAACATATAGTGCCAGGTAAGTGGGAATGAAACCAAAACAAAATGTAGAGACAGTAAACGTTTGTACCAGCAATATACATAAAGCACGCACACTTTTCAAATGTGCCGTTTCAATGACAAAGACATGGACAGATGCCAGGCTTACACAATAGGCACCATATCAGTAAGTTGTTTTCCGCTGATATCAAAGCAATTGTTTTCACTTATATCAATAAGAAACAACACGCCTTCAAAATGTGCAAGGCACATGTGTGTGTGTGTGTGTGTGTGTGTGTGTGTGTGTACATATACATATTAAAAGACGAAAAGACAATGGAAAAAGAAACGAATTTCCATCAGCCATCAGCCATCAGCCATAGCAAGGATGATAAACGTATAGTTTTCAGTTGTTTAAGACATACACATTTCATTATTTTAACATGTAAACAAGCTTACAAAGTTTTTGAATAACATGTGGGAGATTCATATGAGTTCTACCAGCAGAAAGAGACCACGAAGGCAAAGCCATCAGTAGTACTTGAAAACAATAAATATTAACTATGGAATATAATATGCTAAATCCGTGGTTAAATTACTCTGTGGAAATCCAGTTCATATCCCTATTCTTAGGGATCTTAATTGAAGAATATTTTTCTTTTAATGTAGATTATTACTGATTGTTAGTTGATTTCCGATTTTTAGTCAATCACCTGATTTAGCTCCCTGATCCTAGGAATTAGTTTTGATTTTATGCTGATGTAATTAAGCTGATAATTAGGCAGGTGTAAATTAGCTGTCTAACCTCTATATAATGTACACTGCTCTCATTATCAAAATGAAGAAAAATCACACATTTTTCAACCTTTTTCTTCATGGTATCGGAGCATACCTAATATCTTCCATGGCCACCAAAATTCCTCCTTCCTCCTCTTCCACCTCCGAAGTTATTCCTGTCCAGGAAATAGTTCCTTCTAGCAGCCACCCATTAACCGAAAATTCACCCATTACCGTGCATAAACTCACAAGCCAAAATTATATTCAATGGTCTCAGTTAGTCTTGATGTTTATATACGGAAAAGGAAAGGATGAATACATTTTCGGAGAGGCAGCTCCTCCAAAGAAGGAAGACCCTGGTTTCAGAAAATGGAATGCTGAAAATAACATTGTCATGTCATGGCTCATAAACTCCATGACTATTGAAATTGGTGAGAACTTCATGTTTTATGAGACGACAAAGGAGATATGGAATGCAGCAAAGGAAACCTACTCTAACAAAGAAAATACGTCAGAAATTTTTGAGATTGAAGGAGCTCTACATGAATTACGTCAAGGTGATCTCTCTGTCACCCAATACTTCAACGCTCTCATTCGGAGATGGCAGCAACTTGATCGGTTTGAGTCCTACGATTGGGCCTGCCCCACTGATGCAGTGAAATACAAGGCAATCCTAGAAAAGAAGAGAACCTTCAAGTTCTGACTAGGGTTGGAAAAAAAACCTTGATGAAGTCCGTGGTCGAATCTTGGGAATGAAACCTCTTCCATCCATCCGAGAAGGCTTTTTTAGAAGTCCGACATGAAGAAAGCAGGAGGAAGGTAATGCTCGGCTCATCAACAATTGAAGCTTCAGCGCTAGCCGTGCACAAGAATCCGAACTTCAACCACGAAAGAAAGGAAAGGCCTAAATGTGAACACTGCAGAAAGATGGGACATACAAAAAACAAGTGCTGGGATCTTCATGGCAAACCACCAAATTACAAAGCCAAACCTAGGCGTGAAAACAGTGCTGCCACTTCAACCGAGAATCAGTCCACCAAAACCGAATGCAGCCCATTCACTAAGGAACAATTAGAGGCTCTTCAGACAATCCTAGCCCAAGCCAACCTGTCTCAAAACTCAGTCATAGGAACCGGTTCTCTTGCACAGAAAGGTAATGTACTAAAAGTCATTACATTTCACAAAGAACAATCTAGTTCTTGGATTATTGACTCAGGCGCCTCTGACCACATGACGGGAGATGCAAACTTCAAAATTTCATTCCATGTTCACATGCTATATCTGTCCGAATAGCTGATGGATCTCTATCAAAAGTAGCTGGCTATGGATCAATGCCTCTTACCAAAGAGATTGTTCTCAACTCTGCTTCTTGTGCCAAAGCTTGATTGTAACCTTTTATCCATTAGTAAGCTAACTAAGGACCTAAACTATATTGCTAATTTTTCTTCTAAATCTTGCAAATTTCAGGACTTGGTTTCAAGGAGGATGATTGGCAATGCTGATGTATGTGACGGTCTCTACCTTCTCAAGAATAAAATGAGTCATGAAGGGCTTCATCAACCAACCAATTGTCTCAAAGTATTGTATCTACATCTGTCTCTAGTTGAACTAAAGATGATGCAATCATGTTATGGCATTTTCGTTTGGGTCACCCAAATTTCATTTATCTTTCAAAACTATTCCCATCATTGTTTGTTAATAAAAATCCAAAATTGCTGAATTGTGAAGTTTTTCAATTTTCAAAGCATGTTCGAAATTCATATCTAATTTCTCCATACATATCATCTAGACCATTTGCAACTATTCATAGTGATGTGTGGGGTCCCTCAAGAGTAAAAAACATAACAGGATCACGATGGTTTGTTTTATTTGTTGATGATCATAGTCGACCCACTTGGGTATTTCTGATGAAAGATAAATCAGAAGTAGGACAAATATTCCAAAATTTTGCAAGAATGATCCAAACACAATTTAATTCAAAAATCCAAATCTTTAGAACAAATAATGCCAGGGAATACTCTGCATCACATCTTGAAAATTACCTCCTTGACTTAGGGATAGTTCATCAAAGTTCTTGTATAGATACACCCCAACAAAATGGAATTGCTGAGAGAAAAAACCGTCATCTACTTGAAGTATCTCGATCTCTCCTTTTCACATATAATGTGCCCAAGCATTTTTGGGGGAAAGCCGTGTTAACTGTAGCCTATCTTACAAACCGGATGCCTTCTAGAATATTGTCCTTTAAAACACCATGTGAAAAACTCCTTGAGTCCTTTCCAACAACTCCGTTGATCTCAACAATTCCTATCAAAATTTTCGGGTGTTCAGCATTTGTATACATTCATCAAAACCATCGAAGTAAACTAGATCCTAAGTCCAAAAAATGCATCTTTCTTGGTTATTCACCAACCCAAAAAGGGTACAGATGTTTTTCCACTACAAAGGGACGATTCTATACCACTATGGATGTTACTTTTCATGAGGATAAACCATTCTTTCCAAAATCTACCATTCAGAGGGAGAATAACCAGAGTGAATGCCAGATTTGGGAAACAAGTTTTGAGTCCCAACTGAGTCTTCCAAGTCAACTAAGTCTTTCAAGTCCATCTTCCTTCGAGTCAAACTCACCTCCCATTCCTTAGCCAGTTTTAGATAATTCAATCCCAATACCAACATCAGGTGAAGTCTGATCAGAAGCTCCTCTTATTCACGAAGAAGAAGAACTGAACACACAACAGATGCAAAGTCAAGAATCTGAACCTAATACTAAAGCCCGAAATGAGCCAGGTAATGGCAATACTATTTCTGAACCTGATGTTTCAATTAATGACCTTGGTTGGCCAATTGCTATACAGAAGGGGGTGCGTTCATGCACTCAACATCCTATATCTAAATATGTTTCTTATGCAAGTTTGTCCCTTAGTTTTTGAGCCTTTACTACTAATCTAGTAGCAACTGAAATTCCCAAGGACATCCACGAAGCTTTGAAACATCCAAAGTGCAAAGCTGCAGTTAAAGAAGAAATCAAGGCCCTGGAGAAGAATGGCACGTGGGAAATAATTAGCCTGCCAAAGGATCGAAAAACGGTAGGGTGTAAATGGATTTTCACCATCAAGTATAACGCAGATGGCAATATAGATAGGTACAAAGCAAGACTTGTAGCAAAGGGATTCACACAGTCCTATGGAATCGACTATCAAGAAACTTTTGCACCTGTAGCGAAGCTCAACGCTATCACAGTTCTTCTATCCATTGCCGCCAACCTTGACTGGCTATTATACCAACTAGATGTCAAGAATGCTTTCCTCAACGGTAACCTAGACGAAGAGGTCTACATGGAGGTACCTCTTGGTCTAATGATAGAGAATCCACTAGAAGCAGTCTGCAAACTCAAGAAGTCTTTCTATGGACTCAAACAATCCCCAAGGGCTTGGTTTGACAGATTTACCCGAGCAATGAAGAAGTTTGGATACCACCAATGTCAATCAGATCACACTATGTTCCAAAGAAACACTCCCGAAGGAAAAAGGGTAATCCTTATAGTGTATGTTGATGACATTGTAGCAACAGGAGATGACAGAAAGGGGATACAAGAGCTAAAGAAGTTCCTAGCAAAGGAATTCAAGATCAAAGACTTGGGGTTTCTAAAATACTTTCTTGGGATGGAAGTGGCTCGTTCCAACAAAGGTATTTGTGTCACTCAACATAAATACATATTGGATCTCCTCAAGGAAACAGGAATGCTAGGATGCAAGCCTATCGATACACCCATGGACTCTGTAAAGAAGTTGGGAATCGAGCAAGAACGACCTCCAGTAGATAAAGGGAGATATCAACGTCTGGTTGGAAAGCTGATATATCTCTCACACACCCGACTTGATATTGGCTTTTCTGTGAGTGTTGGTAGTCAATTTATGAACAATCCCAGGATCATCTTGAAGTCGTACTTAGAATTATCAGATATTTGAAAATGACTCCAGGAAAAGGACTCTTCTTCAAAAGAAACAATGACAGAAGTGTCAAAGTTTACACTGATGCAGATTGGGCAGGTTCACCAACTGATAGAAGATCAACCTCTAGATACTGCACATATGTATAGGGAAACTTGGTAACTTGTAGGAGTAAAAAGCAATCAGTTGTTGCTAGGAGTAGTGCTGAAGCAGAGTTCAAAGCTCTTGCACTTGGAATTTGTGAAGTTATGTGGATCCAACGACTACTTGCAGAACTAAACCTCTCCAGAGAAGAACCACTGAAAGTGTTTTCTGACAATCAAGCAGCCATCAGTATTGCAAGGAATCCTGTCCACCATGATCGCACAAAACACATTGAGATTGATCGGCATTTCATCAAAGAGAAGATTGAGACTGATGTCATTTCATTGTCCTACATTCCTACTCGCTTTCAAATAGCTGACATTCTTACGAAAGCTCTTCCAAGAATCAATTTCGATGAGTTGAGTTCCAAGTTGGGAATAATCAACATCTACTACCCAACTTGAGGGGGAGTGGAAATCCGGTTCATATCCCTATTCTTAGGGATCTTAATTGAAGAATATTTTTCTTTTAATGTAGATTATTCCTAATTGTTAGTTGATTCCTTATTTTTAGTCAATCACCTGATTTAGCTCCCTGATCCTAGGAATTAGTTTTGATTTTATGCTGATGTAATTAAGCTGATTAGTAGGCAGGTGTAAATTAGCTGTCTAACCTCTATATAATGTACACTGCTCTCATTATCAGATGAAGAAAAATCACACATTTTTCAGCCTTTTTCTTCATACTCCAACCATGTTATGTAGATGGTACAAAGGCATCTATGATCTAAGATATGATCCTTGCATTAATAATAACTATCAAAGAACTACCAGCAAAAATATCTATCAAAGGACTGCTTTGAAATATCGACTATGCTTTAATAGTAGCAGCATCATCTATATACTCTGTTAACTCGTTGCCAATGATTAATCAAAGCAGACAGTCAATATTCTATCAAGAAAGAATAAAAAATCTCATGATCAGCATTTTCAGAAAATTAAAGAAATGGAAGAACAGGAAATCTTCATAAAAACTAATTCAGAAAGCACCAGCACCAGCGAAGCTAACTCCAAAATGAAAGAAGATCCTACCGATGATAAAAATCACAGTCTCGTTCATCTCTTGCCATCGCATGCAAAAGGTTGTATGTTTGTAGCATCATCTTCCTTGGCATCTGTTATAAGTATTGTGTCAGGTAAAGTGAAAGCACGTGTACTCTGCACTTTCATCTCTATGCATCAATAGCTAAAGTATAGGAATGAAAGATATATAAGGGGAGGGAGGTAGAGGGGGAGAGAGAGAGAGAGGAAACACAATGAAAAGTCAAGTTACCTTCTCCGAGAAAAGATTAACACGAACAAATGAACAGAAGAGATCCATGAACGCATGTAAGATAAGTGAGTTTTGATGGGGCTGCAAAACACAATGCAAGTTATCAGGGATGTCATGACGAAACTAAACTTCAGTGTACAAAAATGAGAAAAATGTCCCCACAGATGCTTTCTTTGATAGGAAACAAAAAATATAATACAAAACCCATAGAAATAAAAAATGCTCAATATAAGAAATTCAAGTAGACTTCGGAATTTAGGACATTAAATTGATGATATGAAAACTAGTATAACAAAAGTTTCTCATAAAATTTAATTCAGATGTCAAGGCTCAATGCTTGCTTGAATATTCTTCAATTGTAATGAGACTTTTATATATTGGGAACAAACATTTAAAAAAAAAAAGGAAGAAGAAGAAGAAGAAGAAGAAGAAGAAGAAAGAATAAAAGGGTTTCGGATTTAGCCATTGCCGTATCACAAAATAAAAAATTCCTGATAAATTTGATTCCAAACAGTTGGCTATCCAAGTTTGGGGACCAGTACTTATCCCTAAATTGTGTAACAAAATTATTTTGTTTGTTATAATATCTCATATACATCTCAAAAGAAAAAAAAAAATCATTGTTTTCTCCCTGAAAGGTTTCAATACATAGCTTGTCCATGGGCTTTGAGAGGGAAATCTTTCTGCTGACTATTCTTAGTTACAAGGATGCAAAATTTCCTTAATTTTCACGTTTTATGTTCTAATTTTCTCATATTGAGAGAATCACGCCCTCAGCTCCTTGACGGTATTTTCCATTTTAATAGAATCTTCTGTTTCTTGTCCCAAAAAAAAGAAGAAAAATAACGAAAAAAAACTCTTATTACAGAAACAAAAATTTTAGCAAGGTTGGAACAGAAGTGATATTCAGACTCACCAACAATGTAATGACAGTACTGCTTAAATCCAATACGAGTCTTAAAGCTTGTTCTCGAAATGCCATCAGATCAAGAAGCAGCTAATCCACGTAGAAGAAACATGTCAATTGAGCATAAAGCATTCAGACTGGTTAAGAATCTATAAAATATACGAAGGCGGTGAGAAAAAAAATTAAAATTAAAAAAATTAAGAAGCAAAGTTTCTTAGGGAAATAAATTGAAAAAATTTTAAAGAGCACGAAATACAACTAAAGTCTGATGGATTCCCTTGTTCAAACATTAAATTGTATAACTCTTAAAAATAAATTTGTAAAAAAACTCTTAAATGTCTCCAGAAACTTACCACCTTCTAGAATTTAGAGAGCAGACAGTTAATGAAGAGAATTCCAATGCCGTAATAGAATTTTCGCAAACATAAACTAATAGTGGTTCATAAGCTTACTTGGGCGTTGCCAGACTCATAATTGGTCAAAATCCACATATAGGATAGGCAAATAAGGAAAGCATGGATGTAAACAGTTACCTGAATCCAGGGCTCCAAGCTTTGTAAATGAAGTTCTGCATTATCATGCAAAGCATCCAAACCAACCTTGTCAACCTGCACCAGCACTCTCTCTAATTAATAAATTTCGCAAAAACTCAACATTATTCCATAGCAAAGGAAACAAACAATAATCCAAAGGAAGAAAATGAATTCTTACACGTTCAAGTTGCAGTTTGCTAAAGTGCTCTGGAAACTTCTTTGAGAGCAATACTGTTAATTTTAGAGGAAAATTATTCTCTCTTTCTTATTATTTCATAACGAGTTACATAAGCCCTATATATAGAAGTCAGATTTGCTGCTTCTTTAAACCAGAAAAATCCTAACTACTAGCTAACAAGATTTTCCTAAAAATTGGGAAAATAAATATAATGGAATATCCTAACTAATTCAGAAGCTAACTAAAAGATTATGTAATCCTAGTATCTTCCGACAATACACATAGTCTTGGATGATTCGGAAACACACCCGCTTTCCAAAATGCTTCTGAAAATACATGGCCAACTGGGTCCGGGTAGTCAAATATTTGATTTAGCCTATACATTTTAGCCATAAGACCCTTGGCAACTTCAGTTAGTTGCACTACCCACTGCATATTTATACTCTTATGGGATGCGACTGAACTCTGAATATGGCCATCAATACTAGGATTCCTAGAACTCCTGGGTGTCAGTTCTGGACCCAAGTACTCGGTCCATCTCGCCGGGCCTTCCCATTCCCT
>CAMOHE010055644.1:95673-149513 GCA_946598075.1 Artocarpus hirsutus
CAACCTTGTCAACCTGCACCAGCACTCTCTCTAATTAATAAATTTCGCAAAAACTCAACATTATTCCATAGCAAAGGAAACAAACTATAATCCAAAGGAAGAAAATGAATTCTTACACGTTCAAGTTGCAGTTTGCTAAAGTGCTCTGGAAACTTCTTTGAGAGCAATACACATAGTCTTGGATGATTCGGAAACACACCCGCTTTCCAAAATGCTTCTGAAAATACATGGCCAACTGGGTCCGGGTAGTCAAATATTTGATTTAGCCTATACATTTTAGCCATAAGACCCTTGGCAACTTCAGTTAGTTGCACTACCCACTGCATATTTATACTCTTATGGGACACGACTGAACTCTGAATATGGCCATCAATACTAGGATTCCTAGAACTCCTGGGTGTCAATTCTGGACCCAAGTACTCGGTCCATCTCGCCGGGCCTTCCCATTCCCTCGATCTTACAGAAGTAGGTGACAGTGAGGAATCTTGACTTGAGAAATGTGATCTTGATTTTGCCATTGGCTAAACCAGTCTCAACAAAATTATCTGCAATTAAAGTTTCAAACTATTGGTCAACATTTCTATATTATCAAGAATCTTGTGAGCGTGTGTAAGAATCTTGGGTCAACATTTCTATATTATCAAGAATCTTGTGAGCGTCTGTAAGAATCTAGTCATTTCATTATCCTCTTAAAGCATTCATAACATCTAAGAAACAAAGTACAAGATCATATTTCTTAATTTGCGCTAGGTGAAGAAAAAGCGTTCAAATATGATGAATTTATAGAGATGATGACTCTGTACTCCACTCAGAAAAAAACAAAGTAACATTTTTTTTCTTTTCTCCCCTCTTTTTTTTTCCCGATTTAACTCTGCAGTTGCAAAATTAGTAACATTGACAGAGAACTGAATTCACACAAATTTGGAAACGGTAGAAGCCCTAACATTATATCAAGCAAAATTGAAACATTATCATAAGAGATAATTGAAACATTATCATAAGAGATAGAACAAAGGAAAATGCTCCGTTTGCTTCCGAGAAAAAGTTGGGAGATTGTCCATGGCAGCTCAAATGAATGCGCAAAAAAATAGAAAGCTAAGTGACACCCTTGCTCCATCGGACCATAGAAGAAGGAAAATTATGGTATTCAGAAGCTAAATTAGATGTTCCTTTTACAGCATTTTCCGGCAACCAAACAGAGCATGGAATAGCAAGACAACGAGTGGTATGAGAGAGAAAGAGAAAGAGAAGCAAACAATTGAAGAGCAGGTCGAAGATCAATGAAGAGAATGAAGCTCAGATCTGAGTCTACACCACTGGTTGTGAAGTTCAGAGAACAAGGACAATGAGAGAGGTTTTCGTTCTCAATCCTCTAGAGAGAGAGGGGAGAGAGAAAAGATCGTGAGAGTTGGTGGTTTAGTGGAAGAGCTGAAATCTCATTTCAGAGATATTAAAAAAATAATAATTAGTTCGTTTTAATATTTTTTAATCCATAGGATTAGTTATTTAGGACAAGTCACTTGTCATTGTCGTGGATTGTGGGCCTTTTCAGTCCCTCCTCTCTATTTTTTTTATTTTTTTTTGGGAATTATATTTCTTTCAAGAGATTTTACGGTAAAGCAAAATAATAATAATAATAATAATAAACTATCAGTTTTTCGCTTTATTGCCCCTAAAATTATCCTATATTAACAATTTACTCCCTAAAATTTTAATATTAAGAATTACACCCTAAACTATAATTTATCTCAACTTATCTCGTTGATAGCAATGCTATTTTTTTCTATTAAAATTAACATGCTTTTGAAATTTTCTTATAAAAATTTCAGTGGCCTAGTCCAGCCCAAGCCCAAGCGGGCTTCGATTTGGGTGAGCCTCTTCTTTCATTAACTAGGTTGGCTAGGCTAGCTTGAATTTTCCCTTTAGTCTTATGGGCTGGACAGGGCGACCTAAATTAACACCTCTAGTTTAAACTCAAAAAATGAGTTCAAAGACTATAACATGTGTGTGTTTTACATTATAATATTTAAGAGCTGTTAACACCATAGAGGCTTCAAACTCATGAATTTGAACTCTTTGTCAAACACAAGGTAAATTTGTAGCTATCTAATCCATAAGTATAAGTACTTTGGGACCGTGCACACTTAAAATTCATATGGTTGTAAAAGTAATTTAACAGTTAGAAAAAAAGGTCTTTAGTAACGGTTCCAGGTTCAATTGTTGGGAAGTGTAGAATAGGATTTATTAGTAAAGTAGATTTATGGGAAAATAAAGTGCATAAAATACCAAAAAAAAATATAAAAAAAAAAGTCATCTTACTAGACATAAATTTCACATTTTTTCCCCTCTATCCACTTTCTCCTTTTACCTTTCTTCTTTTTTTGTTATTTGAGAAAGGGTCAAATCAGGTCTTAAATACCAGGCGTATATTAGATATACACTATGTTGTGTTTGTATTTTGTTATTTTTTATAGTATTTCATTCTTATTTCCAACCTGTGTTTTATTTCATCAACTATCTTGTAAATATTTCACATGTTATTTTTTTTTGGGTGGGCAAAAATATTAAACTCATTCTCTTCATCGCTTTTTTGTCACTGTCTATTTTTTACTCTTATCATATATCATCACATTTTTTAATAAAAATGAAGCCTAATAACAAGCCCTTTTTTCGCATTTCTATTACAAATGTGCCACTTTAATATATTTATAATGTTATTCCTTAAAAACAAAAAAAAATGGTATTTGGCATTTTGTTATTATGTTCATTTTTTAGACCACTTACATATAAGGGTGGCAATTCGTGTCGACAGATCATCTTTGTGTCAAGTTGAAGCTAAAAATTGTAAAAAATATCTCGACACTAACTCGACATGCGACACAAATAGATTGGAAATCTTGACACTAATACTACCCACCTTGACCTGTGAACTATGTAGCATGCGCCCTCGATCAACTCGCAACTTGAAATGAACCTGCAACCCAAAACTAATCCGTAACCGAAAATCAACTTGTAATATTTCATAACTTTAAATTATAATTTATACACCAAAATTACATAAAAGTAACGTAAAACACATATTTTTTCAAAATTAAATCACTTTCATACTATAAACACATCAAATTTAATGTCAATTTATTGATGCTATACATATTAGGGCAAAATATTTTCCAAAAAATAATAAAGTATTAAGTTGGGGGTCAATTTAGTGTCAAGTTAGTACTAAGCGGGTTGACATGAACATGACCTGTTTTTAGGTAGGACAATTTCGGGTTGACACAAAAATGACCTGCAGCTTATTTTTTGACACAAACCCATAAAAAATCGTGTCATTTCATCGTGTTATAACCCGTATTGTCAGGCCTAGTTACACGTATGTTGCTATTTTTTTTCTTTTCATCAAAACGATTTGCTATCTATAAATGACTTGCAATCAAATTTCTTTTATTTGCAATATTTTTTAGGGATATATATTTATATATATGTATATATATGTATATATATGTATCTTTAATATAAATATAAAAAGAAAATGAATTTTAAATGGTACTTGTAGGGCACTCGAAATCTGAAATGTTTCATCAATTCTTTTTTCAAGACACCTTCTTTTCAACCAAAACATTTTTTAAGTTTTCTAGAAATGATTTTTTTTTCCTTTTAGGTCATGGGACGATGGATCATGTAATTTCTAGTAGAGAGAGAGCAGTGCATAATCTATTTGTCGTGAGTTTTTGTATATGCTGACATGATATTTAATACAACTAGTTAAAAAGCACTCGCTCCACGCAAGTGTATTAAGCATGCTAACAAAAAAATAAAAATAAAAAAGGAAAAAAAAACCAAAAAAATGTTTTTGGAGGAAAAAATGTTTTGGACAGTTAAAAGAAAAAACATCTCAAAAATCAAGAAAAAAAAGTTTCGACTGGAAAATTAAAAAAAATGTTTCACAAAAAAACAAAACGTTTCGAGTTTTAAACATCCTGAGAGCGCCATGCAAAACTTATTTTCATAAGATTATGCATCAACAGGATTATGTACAGCACATTATTAGTAATCTATAGTATTCCACCATAAGATTGAGACAAAGAAAGAAATTGTATTGTTAAATTTAACGTTCTTTTGCAACCACATAACTGTTACATCTTAGCTTTTATAAGGTTTGTAAAATGGATCTGCACTAATCTATGTAATAGACCACTTAAATACAATATATTTAACTTTATTAGAGAGGCCAGTGATTTGCATAGAAAATTTTCACCAAAAGTACAACCTAACCTAAGAAACAAATACAAGAATATATGCAACATTTTTTTTTAAAAAAAAAAGATACTATAACCAAACCAATTGCATCACTTTCACATTTGCACACGGCTCCTAAATAATTGATTCTTGAGGATAAGCCACCCATCATCAACCTTGACGGTAAGAGGGAGAGAGAAGAGTGCGGTGCTAAGCATTTCCACCAATAGAAGGTGAGTTTCTTTCTCATCATAAAAGTCCTGAGGTTAGAAAAGCTATCAAAATATGCATTAGTTAGGAAAATTCATAGTTGTGACTCATGATTAAATTGTGATTTAGACTTGTGAATTTTTTAGACTTTACATTAACAATGTTCAATCAAGTTACAAATAATGCTTCAGAAATGGCTCACCTTTGATCGAAAGGTTACATCCACAATAGTGCTTCAAGATTTCATTATTTTTCACTAGTTTTACTACAATGTTTTCTGTCATAAAATTTAAATTGATGCAATTTATTTTGGATTTGAAACCAAGTAGAACATGGTCAATCCTGTGATTTTAAAGATTCCCCAATATTCTCGTCTACGTTGTCTTACTTATTTGTCTCATTGTCAATCCCTTAAAGCTATGCTCATGCTAGGCGTTGAGCTTCTTAGCTATTCCAACAGAACTTGGATTTAATTTCTATGGACGTAGAAATAAAATAAAATTTTTATATAGAAATAACAAAAAAAAAAGAATTTTCTCCTTTTTAAATTTGATAACAATCATTATTTATATTTCAAGTAGATATGAAAATAAAATAAAATTAATCTTTAGAGAAAAAATTCAAAATTATTTATAATATTTGATAAATAACCATAAATTCACATTCCTTTTCTAAATGTGCTACTAGTTAGTTGTCGAAATCAATGGTTAATTGCCAATATGCTTTTTTTTTTTAGGGTAAATATGCTTTCTTCTTTTTAAGATGAAAGTAAAATGAAAAAATGAAAAAAAGTGAGAGAGAAAGGTGTCAATTTGAGTCGGATGTAACAAACCAACTATCTTGAGTCGGTAACTTTGATGCTTAATTTACTTAGAAATTTAATTATATTTTAGTGCTAAAATTTGAGGATTTCTATCCTTTTTTTTTTTTTAATCTTGAAACATCAATGTACCTTCTTTGATATGTCTTGAATCTTGCTTCTAGGAGTGATTTTTGAAGCTTGGATCAACAAATTTTTGAAGGAGTAGAGATTTTTGGAGGAAAATGGAGGATCATCTTTTAAGCTTTTTGGGTAATTTTTTTTTTAGGGAGAGAAAAGTATGAATTTGTATTAAACTTTGGGCATTTATCCTAGGGACCAAAATGTAACAAAAATTTGCCCAAAAGCCCTTCCTATTTATTAGAGACACCTTTGTGAGTCTTGGAGAGACTGAGAGTACTTTGTCAAATTTTCCCCTTTAGTAGGCATGTAAGAGAGTTAGAGAGAGTGAAGAAAAATTCTGCATCTTGCGACTTATTCTTCTTATATGTTGAGATTTACAGGTGACTTAAATTAGTTGAGTGATTTTTAAGAAACCATATTCCTTCAAACACCCACCTATTTATTCACATTGGTATCAAAGACTAGGCAAGGAAGATGATGGTTTCATTTTAAAAAGAACATCATTTGTAAGCTGATTGCTTTCGTTTGTCTCTAATCAAATTCCAGTAAGCAAAGTTTTGCTATGTATTTATCTATATGTAAAATTAATATAATCTATAGCGTTTGCAAAAGTTTTGATAATTTTTTTTTTGTTATACACAATTTAAACCATTACAACATTTCCACTATATTTTGATAAAATCATTTTTCAAAACCAACATATACCTAATATGTAGGTTTGCTTTTTTTTTTTTTAATAATTATTATTACTAATCTTCACTTTACATTGCATTTTTCTATACTATTAGTAAGATATTGTGAAGATATTCCTCTCCAAGTTAGTCTAAGTAATTCTAGCCCACTGTATACCCATACTGTATGATTTTCTGTGGACAATTATTTGCTTTACAATGTAAAATTAATTATGTATGTTGATGCTTACCGTGTTCCGATATCGTACCAACACCACGTGCGGCGGCGTACGGTGCTCAGCTCTTCCCCGTTCGCCTCTGCCTGGACTGGTCGACCTGCAACAAGAGGAGGGACGCCTCGCAGGTGAGTTAGTTAGTAAACAAGACAAGGGCTCCCGATGCTCAAGGCAGGGGGTGCTCGGCAGAGGTCAGGAACAAGTTAGTTGGGAAGGAGCTTGCTTGCCTCTAAGAATGCAATAAATGCATCCTATTTATAGGTTACCACTTGGATCGGGTGTTAGGTGGGTTTTGTTCATAACCCAAGTGTCACATCATGACATGTCAGATGGCAAATGACAAGTATTGTATCCCTTCGTCGGTGGATGAGCTCGTATCCGACGGTGAGTTATTTGCCATTTATTGGCCAATGATAGCAAGTAACAACCTACTTCAGAATGATGACAGCCTGACCCGAGCTGACATTGATTCTGAGGAGGCACCTAGGAGAAGTGCGGCCCGAAGGAGCCCTGAGGAGCTCCGCGGACAATACATCAAGCGTAATCAGGGTCAGTTATGAGCTTTACGTACCTTTGCCTAGCTGGGTGGCCGACCACCTAGAGTTTAGTTCCTCGGCGGTGGCGCCGAGCTCACCCTCAACAATGTGCACTCTTTGTTTAACTGTGATGGTTCACTGTGCTTGTTTGAATGTCGTCTTATGCTAAAGTCTAGCATTTTTGTGGATTTTAATGTATTTGAATATGTTTCAATTAAACCATCTAGCATGCTAGCAATTTAATTTACAGTTTAGAGCTTGGTATGATATTTAAATCTTGTAATCTTATTTTTTCTCTATGGGTGTTTGTCAAAAAAATTTGATTTTTATTAGTCCACATTGAACTAGCATTGCTCTAAAGGCACTCAACAAATTTGTGAACATTCAATACACAAATATTGTCCATATACTTTACTAAAAATTTCATAATTGTGCATTACTCATTCATTATCTAAATCTTGATTTAATCCAAGATTTACACCGATGAATTCACTCAACCGTTGCACAAGCTAATCATGCCAATCTAGGCTCGTCTCTTTGGGCTCGTGTCGAAACCCTTAGGTCAGGCTGTTCCAAATATTTAGGCTTAAAATAGGCCAGGTTAGGTCAAACTAAGCCAACCAAGTTATATATTTTCTAGTAATAGGCCCATATGGGCTTTCAAGTTAGGCTAGGACTCCCTTCTCATAACTGGGTTAAGCCAGACCGAACTACTCAAATTGATACCTATAGGGCAGAGGAATGGGAAAGAGAGTTTTTTTTTTTTAAAAATAAATAAATAGCTTAGTTGGTCCCCAACCTTTTTATAAAGATAAAATTTCGTCCTCAATTTTTTTTTTTCATTTATTTTGGTCTAACATTTTAAAAAAGGTATGATTTTAGTTCGAACTGTATAATTTTGGACGAAAAATTTTTAGACATCCATTTTTAATCAAATTTAATAAATTACCCCTAAAATAATAGTTATAATATTAAAATCAAAATCAAAAAACAAAAAAAATTAAAAAAGCAACAAACTAAAAGAAAAAAATCACCAAAATCTAACTCCATCACCCATAGCACACCCTTGCCCACCAACCCTCTTCCGTCGTTGGTGACCCCCACTTCTGCCTAACCACCCCCCATCTCTTGCCTTTGATAACTCAGTTGAGCGTCCAACGAGGGGATTGAATGGCTTTGATTTCTCAATCTAGGCTCACAACTAAGGGCATTACGAGTGGCTTGTCGGTGCCATATGGGCTTGCGACGAGGGGGCATTACAAGGAGCAGTTTGGGCTCACATGGAGGGGTCGATTGGGGCTCACAATTCCTGAGTTTTCGATAGAGGCTGGGTTTGGCTCTAGTCATGACGCCTGGGTTTGGGTTTAGGGTCTTTTGTTGGCTGCACAAGCAATGGAAGGGTTGAGGGGTCTTCGATTGGCAGTTGGAGGGTGGGGTGTCTTTGATGGGCTATGAGGTGGTCGTTAGAGATTTTTTTTGGAATAGTTTTTTTAGATTTTTAGAAGGAATATTTTTTACTGATTTTTTTTTTGCTAATTTTACTATTTTTGGGGCAATTTTTAATTTTTTTAATAGATCTATTTTTTTAATAAAAGTATTTGATCTGATTTTTGTTTAAAAAATCTGATTTTTTAGTGAAAAATCTAATTTTAATGCTATATATATATTTATTTATTTTACCTTTTTAATGTTTTAATTTTAATTTCTTTAAAATATATTAGGTATTTTACTAAAATACCTTCACTAAAAGTGGTCAAGACATTTTTAAATTGTCACACTTAACACTTGAGGATCAAATTAACAGCTGAGGATCGAATTGTACCTTTTTAAATTGTTAGACCTAGTTAAATAAATAAAAAAAGGTTAGGGACTAAATTGTACTTTTTTAAAAAATTGGAGATTAACTGAGTTATTTACCTAAAAAATGAGAAAGGTAAAGAGAAGAAGAATAAAAAAAGGTGAGATACCACTAGAAAAAAAAAAAGAGAAAATCTAAACATTAAGTAGAAAAATTGAAAGAAATAGAAAATTTAGAGAAATTGAAAAAAAAAAAAGAAAAAAAAAGTCTATAAGGAAATAATAAAAATGTATAGAAAAATGCTTGATTAAAAAGATATCAAAAAGTTAAAAACCTATATTAACATGTCCAACATTTTGAGGGAATAAAGAAAGATTAGAAAAGAGAAAATGAAGATAATGTGTTACTTGTTGGAAATTCAAAAGAAATATAAGAGATTTGTTTATCTCAGTATAGCTCTATGAGAGGTATCAATTGGGGCCTTTGGGCCCACCCTGGCTTAGCCCATATAGGGCAAAAGAGAAAATCAGGGTAGGCCAGGACGAGCTATACAATAAAAGAAAAGAGAGCCCGGTTTAGTCCAAAGCTCGCAAAGGCCTTAGGCCAATCTAGGCTAATCTACATTTTTTTGCAAGGGAATTTTTAATTTTGTTTAGGGGGAGGGGTGGGAAATAACATACCTAGAGGCACGAGGATAAAAATTAATAGCACGTATTAAAAGGATAGAAATTAATAGCACATATTTTAAAATAAAATTTTACTCAAAAGTGCCCCCGTGAGGCTATTTCTCAATCTCAATCTCAAGGCTACTCTCTCTCCCTCTCCACCTGAGTTTACCCTGGTCAAAGTTAGGCTAGGTTGTCGACGTTCGTGTCATTGTCTTCAAGTTTGAAGCTGTGATTTCTATCTACTGGTGCTGTCAAGTTCAGTCCACTATTTTCTTCTCTCCTTTCCTCTCATCCCCTCTGGTTTTTTAGATCCAAGCTCTTTATTGGTGTCGCTGCACTGAGACGACATATTCGACGACATCTAGATGCGAAGCTTGCGATTGCTCTTGGACATGAAGCTCGTCATGGCATTTGCATGCAACAATTTAGCCACTTCAATCGACAAAGCCCCCTCACAAATCCATGCCCGTGTCTTCTCCCACGACGGTGTTTAGTTCAAGGTGGGTGAGAGAGAGTCATGAAGAAGATCAATTTTACTAAACCCTGATATTTGTTTGCATTTTAGGTAACTTCTCATGTTGTTAAAGAATATGCTACTTGCTTTGTTTTTTGAAAACTTGCTGCTATAATCTACCATTAATTTCTAAAACTTGATATTTACTACAACTTTCTTCTTTTTTTTTTTTAAGAAAATAAAGTCGGACCATTCTAGCTATGTTTTGAGCCTAAAGCTTTTAACACAGTTTAAAGCTTTGGGTCAGTCTAGCTCGAGCTTGGGCCAAAGAGACAAAACCTGAGCCCGTCCGTTTAGCCTAGTTTAAATTGACACCTCTAAACTCCCCCATAATGAATATAACTTGGTAATTGGTATTGCTTCACATTGTTAGTGTTGAGATGTCCGCATGCATGCTAGAACTCCTACACTCACTATGTTTGTATTGACTTACCTATAAAGACCCAAAAAAAAAAAAACAAAAAAAAAAAAAACAAAGAACATTACTCCAAATAACATAGTATCAATTCTTAACGTAAGTCAATTGCAAGCTTTTCAAAACAATTAATTACATAGCATTTCTAGAATCACATTCTCTTTTTAAATACTTGAATTTTTAATTTTACTTGATCTTTCTTCATCTTTTTCTTTTCATTTTTATTTTCGTTTTCTCTATGATGTTGAATGTTTCTCTCTGTCATTTTATATAAAAATAAATTTCATTTTAATTTAAATAGGCTATTTACCAACACTGTTATATTTTGGTCTATTTATTTTTATTCTCAATCAATGATGGCCTAATTTCCTCCTCCAAAAAATAATTTACAAAGTAATTGTCATAGCCTTCACAATTATCAATAGTAACCAAAATTTTTTTAAAAAAAAAATTGAAAAGTGCAAAAATAACCAGAGAAAACAACTGATAAACGGTCCAAACAATAACTTCCACTAGTTGATTTCCTCTCTCTATGTTGCAAGCAATTTTCCAATCTAAGCTTGGGTTCGTTGAAATTGCCCATGCGCTTTTGGTTTAGACAACCAAAAATTAGGGAATAAGAAAAGCCTTTTATTCTCATAAATTAAAAAACCTTTAGGTTTAAATATTCCTCCGATTCACCCTTTATGAGGATAAATAAAAGTCATTTTTAAATGGAATATAATTAGGGAAATCAACAAACATGGCTGTTTGTAAATTCCTCCTTAATTAAGTGGCCACTCTTTTGCAAAATTTGTTAAATGGCCGACGTTTAGCATTAAGCATTCCCCATTGTTCGGACCAACAAAAAGACGAAAACAGCCTCAAAACTCCATCCAAAATGTTTACGTAGCATTCTCTCATGTTTGTTTACTTTGAGATTTTAGGAAGACTAAACAAAATTTTCGACTTAATCTATCGTAACTTTGAGGAGATATAACTCTCCGACCGTTCTTCTAAATTAATAAAAGTTGGGACAAAAAATTAAAGCTTGGTGGCTAAACAGCCACACGGCCTAATTTTCCTATTAATTAATTAATCTCATAACTAAAATGAGCTAGGGGTAATAAAAAAAATTACCAAATTACAAATAAATGTAATGAAAAAATAATAAAATAAAAAAATTAAAGAAAACAAGTAAGAATCGTTGATTCTCTTAGTGGGTGTTTGGAAGAGTGGTAGGAACCACTTTTACTGTAGCATATGAGAACTTTTTACTGTAGTAAATTTTTTTATTGTTACTGTAGCATGTGAGAACTTTTTACTGTTTATAACTGAGATTATGGTGGGAACCACTCATGCCAAACACACTCTACTGATGGAGAACTTATCTCGCACCTCTAGAATAAATCACTTCTCGTTCTCTCTTTTCTTCTCATGCAAAATATACTCACGCTTAATTTATTGCCTCTTTAGTTACTCAGGCATACCACACGAATGCTGTACCCAACCTTTCTCTATATACATGTCTATTTACGAATCATGATTTGTCCCGCTTACGTTGGCAATGTATGTGCGTGTGTTGTTGTCGTGGGGGTTTGGCATCCTTTTCCTCACATTCAGTGGGCAAGGCTATTAGTTGAGGGAACTTTTGTTTGCTCTCAAAGCTGAGGTAACTTATAAGTCTTATTTTATTTTATTTTATTTTAATTATTCCAAGGAATTTGCTTTTCTCATATCAATATAAATATTTGATATTTTCTTTTTATCGGATTAGACGGCAACGACCTTCGATATTAATGGTCGCCCGTGTCATAAACTAATATAATAGCCTTGACCTTTTTTGTTTCCTTTTTTTTTTTTGGTCTAAACAACTTAAGACTTTATGGATAAATACACTAGTGTACTACATTGTTACAATCTCAAACTTGGCAAACACAATACGTGAAGACATATTCGATTGGTCACAAGGTTGCATTAGTATTGCTGGACATGACAAAGCCTATATGTGTCTGAGTTTATATATTTATTTCTCAAGAGAGAAAAAGGTTGAGCTGTGGATGAGTTTGATCAATTCAAGCGTAGATTTTAAGGATTAAATTGCAAACCAATAGCAAGTAGACTATATGGCGTGGTGGAAGACATACTTGGCTTGGACATCAAGCCAGCATCATTTCATTCTATAGCTGCTATGAATTTAATGAGTTCTTTTGTAGTTTACAGCGACTTAAGTACCGCACACGAAACAAATATAGAATATGACAAAAATGATGATGATGACAACGCAACCACTTCTAAATTATTCAAGTTTTGGACTGCCAGGCCATTTTGATTCACGGGTTTAATTTGAACCAATATGTCACAATTAAATTGCAGGTTTTAAGAAAATTCATAGTAAATAGGAAATTTATTCAATAAAATTACTTTTTAGGGAGGTCCTAACTTTTCTAAAAAGTTACGATTTGGTCCCTAATTATTTATTTATTTTTATTTCTTTGGTTGGATTAGGTCTAACTTATTGGCACAAATAGTCCCTAAAATAGTTAGTAAATGACAATTTGCTCTCCGATCTTTTAATCTTAGCAAAACAGCCCCCAAATCCTTTAATCAGATGCAATTCACACCTTTTTGTCTCTATCCGTCAAATTTATCATAGATGGAAAAGACCAAAATGACCTTTTATGAAATGGGATTCCTCTTTTATTAACATGTCCCTCTCCATATATTGGCTCCGGCTTAGATGGGTCACTATAGCAATCGCTCAAATGTGATGCCGTTTTGCAAAGGAAATAGAGTAATGCCTCCCCAAGCTGCAATCCAACCATATCTCTGCTCGAGCCGCACCACCTCTTTCTCTATCATCACCGATAGCTTCAAAGAGTCCAACCACCATCCTTCCTGCATCATAGCTCTCTTGCAATACCTTGTTGGGTCTCTTCACCACCAAGTCTAACGTCGAACCAGACTTGAAGATGATCTTTGAAGTTTCAAACAAAATTTGAAACCATTTCCTTACAATTTTTTTTACATATCGATATATTACAAGCTTAATTATTAAAAGATCCCTTGTGAACTTGAAAAGATGATCATGATGTCATTAATGATCAATCTTTAATTCTCTTCAAATCAAGAAAATGAAACTTTTTTTTTTAGTGACCGACGACATCAACTTCCTCCAACTCTATGCCAGCATCAACAAACCTTTTCTCTTTGTAAACATACCATATGGCACAAACCAAATAGATGTAAAATCCAAGGCACTCAAAATAGCAGGCAACTGATAGAAGTAATAAATTTTTAGATTATCTCTTCTTAAAATCAAAGTAGCAACCTTCCTTGGTTTAGATTATTTGCTAATTATGGATCTGTCCTGTGGTCTATGATGATGGTAGAGGGTTTAATTTTTTTATTAAACATTGTGATTGTGATTTTATCAAAATACCGTCTTCTTATACATCACATGCCTTGCACGTGAAGCATTCTGTTAAAAATTTAACTAACTTTGATAGAAAAGTGTGAGTTACACTTGATTTAAGAGTTTGAAGACTGTTACGCCGAGATTAAAAGATCAGGACCAAACTCTCAACTACTAAATAGTTTAGGAACTCTTCGTACTAATTATCCTTCATTTTAGCTGCAAAAGGACTAAACTGACTAATGTCTATTTAAAAAAAAATACTGTTTTATGTCACATGCGAGGCACATGACCTCGTTTTGGAGGGCATTTTAGTAATTGTAATTTTTATTAGGGGATGGTTTTTGGGGATGAATCTGAACTTGCAAAACTTGTTTTTAGTGTTTTTGACTTGTGGTGGAGAGGGTGCACCAGCGGTGGCGATGGTGCTGTTCCTTGGTAATAATGGTAGTCTGCACAGGGGTGAGGGACACTGTAGGAAGAGGCGATGACTAAGAAATCATCCTTGTAATTCAACTCAAAATTGTGAAAATATCACGAATTTCAGATTCTGTCACAAAAAGTCAATTTCAGATTCCCCATAATTCAATTATTCCCGAAATTTAACTCACCCTCAGAGATCGTTCTTGACATTGATGCCTTCCTGTCCCTTCGTTTCTCTACGCTGAGATTCCCCCTTGACCTAGCACTGGTGCTCGTGACTTATGGAGTCATGCAGCTATAGGAGCAAGCTTAAAGGAGCAGTGGCATGGTCAGGGTTCTCCCTAGTGGCAAAATGATCAGAGCTTAGGGAAGACGAATGGGGGAGAGAGAGCTAAGAATGAAGGGGTGTGAATCGGGGATGATGGGTGCGGCAAGGGCAGGATCGATCATAGGGCGGTGTCGTCATAAGTGGTTCTCTAGGGTAGTGCGAACACCGAACTAGAGCTTGGAAGAGATGGCAGTGAGATGGAGGGGAAACAAAAGGAGATAGAGGTAGATCAGGGTTTTTTTGGTATTTTCCTCTTTTTTTGAAAATATCTGATTATGAGTTTAGTTTTTTTTTTCCTTTTTGAATAAATTTTGGTTTTTTTAATAAAATTTTGTTGATTTATTCAAGGATATTTAATTCTTTTAACAACTATTTAAGGTCACGTGCAAACAGTATTTTTTTAAAACCCACGTTACTTAGTTTAATTCTTTTGCACGTAAAATTAAAAGGTTAGATCTAGTTTAACAATAATAATAAAAAAAGATTGAAGACTAAATTACAACTTTTAAAAGGCTTGGAGACATTTCCAACAATTTGACCTGCTTTACTTGTAATAAATAGATCTTTTTATATAATAATTTTCTATTTACTTGGTAAATTTTCTATTTATGGCCAATGTTTTTGAAATCTATTATTTACTTAGGTCATCTTCAATCCATTACTCTATTTTACAGTTACTCTATCTTCAAAATAAAGTAATTTCACATCTCCCAAGAATTCATCTCTAAACTATTTACTCCCTACTTTAATTTAAAAGGAATACTCCATGTATATTCTTTTTTATTTTTTATAGTTTTTTATAATCCTAACAATTAATGTATCCCAACAATCATTTTCCTAACTCGTATATAATAATAATTTAATATTATTAATTAAACATGAATGTAATCATTTAAACACGAATTTACATTAACCAAAAAAATTTGAAACCAAACATTACATTCAATAATAAAACATAAACACACACAAAATGCCATTTAATCATTTAAATTAGTATACACCTCCCACAAATGATCAATTAGCGCTGGAAGCACAGCATGAGCCTCTTTATCCTTGCTTTGTTTGTGTCACGCAAGTAACTATTGAAATCAGGCATTTTCATTTACCACCGTTTCAACTTTTGGAGCTGGTGCTTCCATCGTATCTTGAATTGGTACATTAATATCATGTTGATCCTCGATTATCATGTTGTGCATGATAGGGCATGCACTCATTGCATCATGTAACACATCTTTCCAAAAATATGCCAGTCCTGCCACAATTGCAAACCGTGATTGGATAACCCCAAATGCAACGTTTTACATCTTTTTTACTTGCTTTTTGTTTCATGGCAAAATATTTTTTTGGGACTGCGAGGAACATGAATTGTTTGCACAATAATAGACTATTATGGGTATATATTATCAGCTAAATAATAACTCATGTTGTACTCTTTTTTTTTTTTTTTTGAATAAGATAATGAGTGGGAGGAACAATACCCTGAGCGAGGTTAGAAAAAGATAGGATGACTCTAATATATTGATATCATTGTTGAAGCCCGACAAGCCAAAATATTCATGCCATATCCAAAGATCATGTTCAACTACAACATCAAGAATAGTAGTTCGTGATCTATTATGACCCTGTATTGTCCTGCCCACGCCGTTGGACAAAATTTTCACTTCCATTGCATACAATCTAGCCTACCCAACATTCTTGAAAAACTATGTTGTTAACCAGTGTGGAGTAGTCTGGCAGCGTCATTAGCTATAGGTGATTTTGAATACAACTTCATAAATACCTCCACAATAGCACAGCAAAATCTATTTACACTTTCAATTATTGTAGACTCACCTATTTTAATGTACTCATCGGTAGCATCTACCGGTACACTATATGTCAACATCTGGAGCACAGCTGTTACTTTTTGTAAAGTTGACAATTCGAGTCTACCAAGCGCATCCCTTTGTTGTTTGAAGTAGTCATCATGACTTTTCACCTCATCAACTATACGAGGGAATAATGCTTTAGACATACAAAATCGTTAACGAAACATAAAATAATTGAAGCATGGGCTCTTGGCGAAATGGTCGTTGAACAGATTACGATCGGCATTATCTTGGTCGTGTTGTTACACTAAATGACCAAGAATTGAGCCTCCCCAAGTCACTTCGTTGTTTTGTTGATTAAGATAGTAAGTGAAGAGGATATTGTTGTTAGCTGCAACACGAAATAAGGAAATCTCTTGCGCATTAATCGTTTCGAGATCATTTATAAGTAATATCTCATCATCATTTTCATCATAAAAAAAACGAACATAAAATAGAAGATGATAAATAAGATGGACATCTAATATTAAAATTCATTTTTGAAGCTAGACAAACTAAATGTGTTTTAGTAGACGTTGTATGCCTTTATCATCGTTGAAGTTACTATTTTAGAAGATAAGAATTCTTGATCATTAGATTGCAACCGTTAGATGGATTTCACCAAAATCTCCACCGTGAATTTGAATTTCTAGAACCTTACTTATCTTCATATTTTCCAATAAGTTTAGATAAGAAAAATTGAATTGGTTAAATATAAACCGTTGGATGAAATGATTACAATTTCGAGAATCTTATCTTATCTTTATCTTTTCCAATAAATTTAGATAAATAAATCTAAACTGGTTAAATGTAAACTTTTGGATGGATTTTATCATGATCTCTACCGTCGGCTATAGTTTCCAAAATTTTATCTTATTTTCATCTTTTCCATTAAATTTAGATGAGGAAATCTGAACTAGTTAAATTGTAAACCATTTGATGGACTCCATCATCTCCAATATTGGATTAGATTTTTATCAACTATCAGCTTACCTTTAGGTTCACAATCTTTCATTCTATTTATCGACACATCTTCTCCTTTTCTTTAACCATTTATGTTTTCAAATCAACCACTTATTGTAAAAAAAAAAAAAAAAAAAAATTGGCTTCCTTGCGAAGTTCTTCTTACACTATTGATGAAGATGATGAGTGATTATTTTACTTATAAATCAAATATTTCTTAAGCTTAAGTATTTATGAAAATCCTCAAGTCTTTATATTATTTTGATATTTTTGATATTATTTTATAGGAAATTAATAAAATAGGGCATAAAAGGATTTTTGGCATAAAAAATTGAGCTTAGAAGCCACTTTGAGGTAACACCAACCCGCACGGTTGCGTGCATCAAGAGCCCCACATGAAGGCCTCATATGGGTGTGTAGGCCTAGTGCATGCCTGCGCATGAGTTGATGCACAACATGCATGCAAATCCGAGGCACCTACACGCCAGTGCGGACCTAATACGCGGCCTGTCCTCTTGCGCTCAAGCCTACTGCACAGCAAAATCCTAGTGTGCTGATTGGTGTTGAGGGTTGATCTTGGCCCTTATTTTTTATCTGATAGCCCAAATTGAAAGTTGATTGAAGCCTTAACACCCTAAAAAACCTAGACAAGAAATGGGTACAAGTTTCAAAGAGGATTTTTAAGAGGCACAATTTTTTAGAGAGAGAAAAGCTTGGCGGTTGATTTTTCTTGGAGAATTTCTTAATGATTTTAGTTATGAATTTGCCTATGCCTAGCTAGATTTTCATCCTTAGACTTGATATATCTCTATTCAATCTATGTTTGGAATATTTGGACAATTGTTAATGAACTTTTAGTTCAATTTATTTGTGTTCTCCTATGTTTAATGCTTCCAATTTATTGGGAAATGAATTAGTTGATTTTGATTTACAAAATTTAACGCTCGGTAAAGACTAATTCATTTATCGGTTTTAAGATACATAATCTTAGTTTTTGTTGAGTTCGAGAGAACAATATTACTTTCATGATCATTATAAGGATATGTTTAATGAGTGTGTAGGTGGATAAGTTAGAAAGGGATATTGACTCGAATATCCATGCATATAATCTTGTTGATGCTTGGGAAAGAGAATGAGGTTAATTTTAGTCCTTGATCAATGAATTGAGTGGAACAAATTTGCAATCACCAAATAGGAAGAACATAGGTAGAATAAAGTGAAGTCAAGAGCCTAGGAACCTCATCATATAGAATTTTCGTTTCATCAAATTGTCGTTTTTGTGTTTTGTTTCATAAATTGGTTGTTTAATTTAGCTAGTTCAATTTTTGTCAAAATCACACTTTAATTCATACTTGATATATTGCCTAGATAAAATTAAGTTTTGAAAACCCATAATACTTAGTTTAAATTTCTTAAAATTCAATCCTTATGGGACGATACTTGACTTTTAGTCATTTTATTACTTGTACGACCCGTACACTTATGGAATTATGGCAACAAGTTTTTGGCGTTGTTACCAGTTATTGAAGTTTTGGCTTTTTGCTAATATTATAGTTAAGCAATTTGATATTAATCTAAGCATTTCTTTTCTTTTAATTTTGCTTAGTTTTGGTTAAAATTGTTGTTGTGATAGTGAATGTGAAGAGCTCAAAGCTTGGAATTATTGCCAAGTGATTCGCAGATTGAGAGAACTCTTAGTACTATTAAGAGATATAGAAGACTTCAAGCCTAAGCCATGGCGAAGGCTAATCAAAACCACCAACAACAACCTCAACAATGGGCAATTCGAGACTACTTCTGCCTGGTTATGAATGACCATTACAATGGGATAGCATGTCAACAGGTCAACGCCAACAACTTCAAGTTAAGTCGTCACTCATTGGCATGGTTCAACAAAATCAATTTGGTGGTTCTATAAGTGAAGATGCCAATGCTCATTTAGTGGTTTTCTAGGAATGTTGTAATACAGTAAAGATGAATGGAGTGACTGAAGATAATACAAGGCTCTACTTGTTTCCTTTCTTTCTTAAGGACAAGGCGAAGAGTTGGTTGCAATCACTTCAACCTAGACGTATTACAACTTGGGAGTAGATGGCTTCTAAACTCCTCTCCAAGTTCTTTCCATCGTTAAAGACGGTGCAATTGAGAAGTGAGATTAGGCAATTCAAGCAATTTGATCTAGAGCCACTTTATGAGTGTTGGGAGAGGTTCAACAACCTCCTTTGGAGATGCCCCAAAATGGTTTTACAGATTGGCCTTAAATCCAACTATTCTACAATGGGTTAAATGGTCACGCTAAGACTATAGTGGATGCTACTACAGGAGGTTCTTTGTTAGGAAAAACTCCAAACATTGCCTTTGAGATTTTAGAAAAGATTGCGTCTAACAACTTTGATTGGGCTAATGAGTGGTCCATGCCAAGAAGAGTGGCCAATCTTCATGAAGTGGACCCTATCACCGTCTTGTCTGCTCAAGTTTCTTTTGTTGCCAATCAATTAGCCGCATTGACACCACAAGGAGCTCCACCCATTACGGAGTCATCTAATGCCGCAAATGCTTCTTACCTAATAATGGATGCCAGTCAAGAGCAAGTCAATTATGTTGACAACCAGAATGTCAACTATAGGGATTACAATTCTTTATATACTCATTACTATCCAAGCGTTTACAATCATGAAAACTTCTCTTATGGCAATACAAGAAATGTCTTACAACCTTTACTGGGCTATGAGAACAAGGTAGTAAAAAAGAAGCCTTCTTTGAAAGATATGTAGGGAAATTTTATAGCCAAATCAAGAGGGAGATTCAATAAGCATGATCAAAAGATGGATAGGATGAAAGAATTTTTTTGTAACTTGGCACAAACCTTATTAATTTGGGTCCCTCCATGAAAACTATTGAAAGGCAAGTAGGCTAACTGATATAAGCAATCAATAATCCACAAGCCAGGAGATTTCCTAATAACATGGAGACAAATTCAAGGGAGCATTGTAATGCTATCATTCTTAAGAGTGGAAAAGAGGTGCAAGAGCCTAAGCTACAAGAAAATAAAGCCAATCCTTCCATTTCTACATTATCTTTGGATCAAGAAGTAAAGCCATCAAAGGAGAGCCATAAACCACGATCCATTTCCTTCTCAGACAATCCACCTATTCTCCCCATACCACTTCCATTCCCTCAACGATTTCAAAAGAAGAAGTTGGATGTGTAATTCTTTAAGTTTTTGGAGATTTTTAAGAAAATCCATATCAACATTCCTTTTACTGATGCACTTGAGCAAATGCCAAACTATGTCAAGCTCATGAAGGAAGTCATCTCAAAGAAAAGGCGATTGGAAGGCTAGAATACTTTCAATCCCACCAAAGAGTTTTCTGCCATTCTCCAATACAAGTTTGCTCAAAATTTGAAAGATCTCAGAAGCTTCACCATCTCATGTGCTATTGGAGGATCAACATTTGAGAAGTCCTTGTGTGATCGTGGAATGAGCAGCAGCCTTATGACTCTTTTGGTGTTTCAAAAGTTGGGATTGGAAACGTAAAACCAACAAACATTACTTTTCGGTGTTTCAAAACTAGGCGACTGAAGCTTCCAAAATCAGCGCAAGGCGCGCATTCCATGCATTGCCCAACTTAGAATATGCATATCCTCCACTTTCCTCGTTTGGCGCGTCATTCTCTCATACATCAGCAAGTAAAAAAGTGAGCTCAGCATTAACTTTGGCATGCGATTCTTTGAATTGTGTGTGCACAGCCCAATGAATGGTATAAGAAAGTTAAGGCTTTCATGGCTATGGTATTTTGATCTGTCAGTATGAAAGTGCTCCACCGGTGAGGAAAAAAGACAGCCTTCACTATAGAAATCCCCATTTTTTTAATTAGTCTCTTTGTTTTTGTTTTTCTTGTCCTCCTAGATTTGATTTTTAAATCTTTACATATAACCAAAATCGTTAAATGGTACATCCAATAAGGTACATCCATCTAAATTGTGTAAGTACACGTGTTTCAAAACATAGTTGTATTACATAAGGTAGGTAAAGGGGTTCACATTACACAACTTATGTAGAAGCTTAAACAAAGTTTTCTTAAACTACAACAAGCTTTAAGAGACTTCTAAACATGATCACAAATATTTGTTCATTTTCACACCACAATCTATTCATTGCCATATTCGGATGGATCACCACTAAATTTAGAATTTATTAAAGCTAGCACCTCGATTAGATTTCCCATTACAAATTGTCACGCCCCGGGTTCCAAGAGGTGACGTAGCAGATTGATTAGGTTAATTAAGTTAAATTTGAATTAAAAAGGCAAATTAAAGAATTTGATTAATTATGAAAAATGTGACAATTTAAAACCATTTTAAAACGATTATTATAATGATAAATAAACAGGCAGAAAATAAAATAAAATAAGGTAAAGAAAAGGAAATGCGTGTTGGGTTCCACCAGGCCCACACTTGTGCACACATATAGTATCGACAATAATTAAACTACAGCCACAGTCCAATATAGAAAAAGAAGTTAAAATGATACGTGCCTTGTTTAAGTAATACAAATAATCTACTCGGGATCTTCTACTGCTCGCAAGTCCAATCGATAGACTCTCTGTCGATCCTAAGTTGGATTCCATCTAGAGGGGAAGGGTTTGAAAACACGTAAAAAGTGAGTGAAATGCTCAATAGGACTAGGTTATAAAAACATTTAATTTGAATATAAACTTCATTATTCAAGAAAATATTTAGAAAACAAAATTGAATAAATAAATGGATAATTAAATTCAATAAAATCAATCTTACCAAAACCATTTATTGTTTGACCGGAAAGGATATTATTATTTTTTCTTGGACCAGCCATATATTTAATCACCGTAGTGGCCCAGCTGGGTTTTAGGACATACCCCTAAGGTTGCACTCTATATAACCCGATCTTTGAATATGTCATCATGCCCATCTATGCATTTCTATAATTATTAAAACTCATTTTACCAAGTATGTTCATTTACATTCATTAGGCGGTTCATTATGAAAATCTCCTCATTCATTTACATTCATTATGTGGTTCATTATGAAAATCTCCTTATTCATTTACATTCATTATGCGGTTCATTATAAAAATCTCCTCATTCTACTGTTTATGGAAACAATTGATAAAATTATCTTTTTAATCATTCATGGAAAATATTTTGAAAGAAATCATTTTTTAGGCCAAAAATCATTTTAAAAACTTGGCTACCAAGGAAGGGGTAGAAGTCCTACCTCAATATCCATGCCGATGTCCAACACCGCAGTCCCGATTTGCTATACATTAGCTCCACAGAACCACGAACAACCTTAAATATAAACTAAGTTTATTAATATCTAGCTTAGGATATCCTACACTACAAAGCTATCTCATGGTGTCCTAGTGTGTCATTTGTGTTTATAAAATTATATTATAAGGTTAAAATCTCAATCTGAGTTTAAAATAGGAAAAACGAGTGAAAAATGACAAATTTTTACAAAGTTTGATTGCCCTGTTGGTTTCCCTGGTCTGGCCTACCAAACTATGCAATTCGGCCTACCAGCAATTAGGATTGGCCTGCTGAGCTGTTTCCAGGTTCGGCCTGCCGAAGGTATGAGTCCGGTCTACCGGACTCAAAAATCTGGCCTACCGAACTAGAAAATTCTAGAATTTTTTAGAATTTGAGTCTCGGCCACCTCGAGCTCAAATCCTTATTTTCAACCTGTTTTCTCAATTGCCTGGCATTCAAAACATTCATAGAAGATAGAAAAACATAGTAGAACACTTTTAAACTAATTTAAACAAGATTTACATAAGAAACTTTAAAGAAATCCAAAAATAGAAAAATAAAGAAGAAAAAATAGAAAAACTTTGATTCAAATCTGTTTTTCACCAAACCAAGCCTAGATTGTAGATAGTTTGTGTCCTAGTAACTTAGATTTAAAGTTTTCTAAGCTCATAAAACTTAGATTACAACTTTCTAAGAAAATTTAGACAATTTTGAAAAAGTTTAAAAATTTCAAAAATAAAGAAACTAACCTTGGATTTAAGCTTTAAATCGAGTTTATGATTGTCCAAACAATTTTCAGAGCTTCCACTTTGCTAAAACCAAAGCTTGGGCTTGATTTTTGAATCAAAAATTTGAGAGAAGGAGAGAGAGAAAGAGAGGCAGTGAGAGAGACGAGAGATAAAGAAAGAGAGGACTGTGAGTGAGTGAGGGAAGGCGAGGGAGAGAAGGAAATAAATAGAGTGATGAGAGGTGGTTTTGCATAGCAAAACTATATCCTAGCACACAGTTTTGAAATCGAGACATATTGGGTATTCAACAAATTGTTTTGTTTCAAAATTCAAAATAACAAATAAAAAAAATCAAGAGAAATTAAAAATAATTGAAATGACTGGAAATATCATTAATTTAGAAATATCACAAAATAGCCAAATTAAGTTTATAAATACATCGTGGCACACTAATGCACCATCTTATACACTAAAAATCACTTAATTAATTTCAGGGTGTTACATAAATACACCAACAATTGGACCTCTTATTGCTTGCAAGTCCACCTTGTGTTGCTTTTGCTCATTACTTTCTACTTTATTTGTATGGCATTGCACTATTCGGTGTGACCAGAACATCACTGAATTCCCCCTATGGATCTCTATATAAGCATCAATAGCTTCTTGTAGGTTCGTTAAACCCATGTACACATTCCCTTGATATTCGATGAACTATCTTTCACAATTCTCACAATTGTCTTTAATTCTAGGTTACCTTCCAGCTAAAACACCATAATAGTTCCACCTCAGCACTGCCAATGTACATGAAACTAATTGAAGAATAGATTATATACAATTATTTGTTCATTAAATAAACATATCAATTGAATACCTCTAACTATTAGAACTAACTTTTCCCATTTTTCCCAAGTTACGGCGTCGACGGTGACCGGGAAATACTATATTTACATATAAATAGGAAAACTATATTTACATATAAAAATGATATTTTCATGTAAAATACAAAAATTTAATAGAAATGTTTCCAGACATAACCATTATCGATGACGTCGTCAATGGCCTGGAAATTCTGTATTTACAAGTAAATACTCTATTTTCATATAAATACAAAAATTTACCGGTAACTTTGTCGACAGTCGAGGAATATAGTATTTATATAGAAATATTATATCTTCATGTAATTGCAAAAATATTCAACTACTTCACCAAATACAAAAATTTACCGACAACCTCACTAGCCATAAACTATAGTATTTACATATGAATATTGCATTTACGATAGAAAACAGTTATACAATAGAATTTTAAAATTTTTAAATAAAATCGTTTAATAGGATCAACTTAGGCATGCTATATATAATAAACTAATCTCGGATCTTTGTACCTTTAGAATATTAGAAAACGCACTTCTCACTAAAAAAATTCTACAAAACTGCTATATGAAAATTGTGTTTGGAAGAGTCTAATCCATCTAGACTTCTTTGCTATTCTCTTTTCTATGATCGGAGTGTGGTGGAAATACATCATTCAATCTTCCTCTTGGTATTGAACCTCCTTCCAACCATAAGAGAAAAACGATAATTTTTGTTTTTGATATTGTACAATAATTTAATAGGAGTTTTAAAGCTTCTCTCTGATAAGTCTCAAGGAAAGCATCAAATTAACTTTATTTATTGTGTTGTTATTGCCTTAAAATTATCCAACAAAATGTAATTTATAGGAACATAACAATGACAACTGCATAAATCATATAGTCCCCAATTTTAAAAAATAAGTCCCCAAAACACAAACTCAGTACTAACATGCAAACAATAGATTCTACTCCTTTCTCTTCGAACATTACCTAGATTTCCATCAAATATAACAAAACAAACCAAACATATAACGATGACAACAACAATATTACAAAAACATAATCTAGGAGCTACAACACGAGGACCACCCTCTTCACCATTCATTTGGGCTTTTAATTCATTAGTCCTTTGCAAAAACCTTCGTACAATCATAGGAGAAGGAGCCAAATAGCATATTTAGGTTAAGTATAAGTAAATAATATTATATATTTTAAAAATGTAGAGTAAATAGCATATCATGATAAATTTGGATTTATCTCATGAGAAATTGAAAATAAAAACCCCAAAATACATGTATCTCTTTCTCCTCTCCCCTTCTCCCATCTCTCATAGGCATTAACGATGGCTAGGAAATACAGTACCTACATGTAAATACTGTATTTCGTGTAAATGAAAAAAAATTATCATTAAGTATAATGGTGAGTAAGGATCATTCTCGTAGAAGATTGGGTCTAATCAGTCATCGACACTAAAACCTAGACTCAATAAAACTTAACTAAATGGGGGGGTTTTGAATTTAATTTACTAATTAACAATTTAAAAATAACATAAGAAAATAAATACAATAAAATAATAATAATAATAAAACTGGTTAAAGGATCGTCTGCCACTATTAAACAATAACCATATCATTAATCATATAATTATTCCTAATTAACTATCTGAACTACTAACAGTAGACAACAACAAGCTCTGTTATCCTAAAAACTACTTATAGTTTGTAGATTTAACAAGACAACATTTTCTATTTCCATTAAATAACTTAGAACAAGTTCTCTAGATTTCATTAAATGGAAGCATTATGGTGAGAAAGATAGGTTTATCAAGGCAATAATCATACAAGCTTAAGTCATTTAACTTAGGTTACGTTCCACATGTAATCATACAAAAACTTGACCATAATCAATGACCACAATTTGCGACTAATGATTAGAACAAGAAGACAATTACGGATCAAGCATTCTAATCTAGCAATAGATTAAATTCAAGTCCTATCTAGTTGCGCACCCAAACAAAACAAAAAATTAATCATGAGTAATAAAAGTAAAAGAACATGAATAATCTCAATTAAAAATTCTAAAAATTAATCATATAATTATGACAAGGGCATTGAAATTCCCATCAACCACAAATAAAATTAAAATAAAATAAATGAAAAGAAAAGAGAATGAAAGAAAGAACTAAGTTGTATCTTCAAGAATTTCTATGCAGACGATCCTCTTCTAAGCTGCCATTGATTCTCTTCTTCTTCTTCTTTTTCTTCTTCTTCGTCTTCTCCTTCTTCTTCTTCTTCTTTTAAGGGAAAAACTAAAAAACTTCTTGAAAACTTACATTCTAAAGTAGGTATTCATATGTTTTGTTTGGAGGATAAAAAATAGGTAAACAGGCTCAAAATAGGTCAAATTCAGAGGGAAAAACTCGTAACATGTGCAGGAGCACTTAATTTTCCCTCGCTACCATGAGCTATCCACAATTAGGCTTTAGATCAAACGTTCTGCTACAAGCTACTCACACGACTATAAGCCTTTATGGTGTGAGAGCAAGCTGACTCTGTGCTCTCATGGGGCCGCATGGCGTTTTCTTGTAGGGGTGTGGCCCGGTTGGCTAAAATTTTTTATTCTTGTCCCAAATGTTTCAAAAAATCCAAGTTTAGCCCCCTGTTGACTTCAAAAATGAATAAATGCAATTTCTTGTGCTCTAAATCTTCACTTTTCATTCATTTTTCTTCTCATTAGTTTGAAACACCTACAATGCACAAAATCACATAATAAACATAAATTACTCAAAAGTAAGCAAAGAATTTTCAGAAAATTAGTTAGAAAATAATATTGAGCTCAGTATTTATTGAATTCCCCAATACTTAATCTTTACTCATCCACAAGCAAACTTAAGATGAAAACCAAATTACAAAAACATAGAAAGAGAAAACTAACCTTCTAACCTTTTACCTCAGAAAGCAATAAGAGTTGGACTAGAAATTAAACAAGTATCAAATTAATTCAAATTCCCAAGCTAATATATTCTATAACAATTATATTTGTGTGTCAGCGAATTAACCAATATTACCAATATTGAGACAACACATGTTTTGAAAAAAAAAATAGTCTTTATTGTAACGATCACCCATTCTTGGTTGAAAGATCAAATGTTATAGGCTCCCTCTTTGGTATAAATCTCTACTACGCCGAAGGCACCACCTGAAATCAAAAAGGGCTTCAACATGGTTGTAATGAGGCCAAAGGATAGTGGTTAGCAGAAAGAAAAGATATAAATTATAAAGATTCTAAAAAACTTTATAAAGTTAAAGACATCGTAAAATTCTTCAATAAACACATCTCAAAACCCTACAAAATTAAGAACATAAGCCTAATATCATTGTGTTAGGCTTTTACATCACTCTAACCAACCCTATAACACCTAATATATCATACAAAAGCTCAAGACACTTATATTCTCTTTTTCTTTTTCTTTGAATTTTTTCTTTCTTCTTTTTTTTTCTTTAAATATTTTTTTCATTTTTTATGTCTAATTTAATTTTTTTCCTCTCTTGAGCTATCCTTACAAAAATTTTCTTTCTTTCTTTCTCGATTCAATTCCCTACCCCCACATTTTTCTTCCATTCCAAACCCAATTCCTTACAAATTCTCCCTTGAATCATGGAATAAATCTCTAAGCTCTAATTCATCTTTAGAATAGAGGTAAAGGATATACGTATATCAGGCTATGCAAGAAGATAATATGGTTAGTTAAATAAAAAGGTCTATATAAAAAGCTCAAATTGGCTTACTAAGGGGGATGTTCTCTTGGGAACATCAATAGGAGCTCTGGTTAATTTTCCCTCGATGCTAGGAAACCTAGTGCCTTAATCCTTTTTCAAGTGATGCTCGATCAGTCGTTCGCCTTAGAAAACCTTCGAGAGAGTTCTAACATTCAATCTTAACAAGTCAAATTTAAAATAAAAGTTAGAATGAGGGTTTAAAAATCTATCTAATTTAACATGTGAGTCCTTTTTTCAAATAACATGGCTATATGTATAAAGTGTGAGTATAACATATTAACCAAAGAATAACATCAAGATTCAACACAATACTCATCATCAATCAAAACCACAAAAATTAATGCTCGGTTCTCATCAAAGAAGTTGGAAAGTATTCTAAGACTCAAAAATGACATAAAAACCTAAACTAAAAAAAAGAAAATAAAAAATTTTAAATTTTTTAAATTTTTTCTTTTGTTAGAAAACAAAAACAAATCGTAAGTCCTTCCCCCTGCATTTAAACCTTACATTTTCCTCAATGTAAGACAAAGTACAAAAGAAAAGAGACAACCTAAACACATAAAACAACACAAACAAAAACAATAAAAATAATAAATTAAAAAAATAGAGGGAAGGAGAGTAAGAAAGATCAAATTTGTTACGGCGCACTCTCCATCCGTTTAGTTGCCTCCCATAAAGTGCTTGGTTTTATGTTCTTAGCTTGACATAGAAAAGTGGCATCAAAGAGTGGCTTCCACACATAAAATGTGTCATAGAACATGCCCATGGGTCTTTATTCTCAATGCCTTCAAGTTTGGCAAGATATTGAACGTTTCGGCATGTTGCACCAACTTGACTCAATTTCGGATGATATGCTTGAAAGGGGAACTCCGATTCTAGCTTTAGCTCTTGAAGGATGTAATGTGGTGAAGGTGGTGCCAATGGGAAGTACAGATCCATTCGTGGTGTTTGTATTATGACCATCGATGACATCAAATTGACGGTCTCATATGCTTCTTCATCCTCCAACAGGTCTTGTGATGCGGTTTCATGAAAGATTTGTTCTAATATTAACCCTTTCAATTGCTCTTTATTCTCCACTTGATTCTCCAAAACCATGCTTGAGACTTGACCTTCATAGAACTCATGGCTTTGAATGGACATCTCGTGACTTAGAAGGTGTAACTCATTCTCAACCACATGAGTGTTGAAGTGTTGAGCTAACATGATATCAAAGGCTTCTATATGTTCATGCCTAGCTTGGATTACCTCTAGAGGCTCAAATTCCCATGAAACTCACGTGTTAGGCAAATTACTCTCCTAACCGAAGTTGTTTGAGTCATCATCATCCTCATGCCACACCATGTTTTTCATTGTTTGATTTGCACCTTGTTACTCCAACCTACTCACGATGCTCGCCAATTAGTCGATATGACTTTGCAAATTGTCAAGGTTAATGGACATCTCTTCTTGAAATTATAACGTGTTAGTAGCCAAGACCCTAACGAGGTCTTCAAGAGACATGCCTGTAGGTTGTTGGTCTATCAAGGCTCCTCCATTTACAGTTTCTAATCCCATATCATAAGATTGAGTGTCAACCCATGGCTCTAAATTATAATAATCGTCTTCCCAACCTTGGTTGGTCCTTGAACAATTCCAACTCAAATGATCATACTCGGCCATGTCTTTCAACATGAAGTAGGCTTCATCCACAGATTGTTGGTAAAAAAGATGGTACCATTACCTATTTTAACCCAACATTTGTTGTCACACATAAGCCATCGAGGAAGATTTGAAGTTGCCACTCATTTGACAACCCATGATATGGAAATGAGACGAGTAAATCTTTAAATTTCTACCAAGTAATATAGAATGGCTCTGAGTCTTGTTGGGCAAAACTTGTGAAGACCTAACGATGTATCATCTCAAAGTACCTCACACAAAACAAACAAGAAAACTAAAATTAAAGACAAAAAAGTAAAACTAATTAAAACTAAAAAAGACAAAAACAAACAAAAACAAAAACAAAAATAAAATAACCAATCAATTAGATAACAATCACTAGCGACCGGTGCCAAATTTTGGTAGGCCTCGGGGGAAACACCAAATTAACTTTACTTAAAGTGTCGTCGTTATTAAGTGTAGTGGTGAATAAATATTGTTCCCATAGAAAATTAGGTCTAATTAATTAGTTATCAACACTAAAACCTAGACTCAATAAAACTAAACACAAACAGGGGTTTTGAATTTAATTAGCTAAATTAACAAATTAAAGATAACATAAGAAAATAAATAAAAATAAAACGGGTTAAAGGATCATTCACCACTACTAAACAACAACCATGAAATTAATCATATAATTATTCCCAATTTACTATTGAAACTACCAACTGTAGATAACAACAAGCACTGCAACCAATCTTCCCTTAGTTTGTAGATTTAATATGACAAGCACTCTATTAGACCCCTTTGCATTAACCAACCTAGAACAAGCTCTTTAGATTTAATCTAATGGAAGCATTAAGATGAAAAAGATAGGTTGATCATGTTGGAATAATCAATTTGGTAGCACAGTGGAACTTTAAAAATTTTTATGAATTACCAAGAATCTAACAATAAATTAAATCTAATTTAACGTACTTGTCGGAGATTGGAACAGTACATCTGATTGAACAATTCTTTAGGGATAAATTTCTAATGTCAGATCTTCAATGCTATTCTCTTCCTTCTAGCTGTTGTGTGTAGGCACAACTCAATAGAAAACTTACCACAAATTTTCTTCTAATTTTTTCTCTCTAAAAGAAGCACCAAAATCATTCTTTTTCTGACTTAGAATAAATGAAGAGGAAAAGCATCTATTTATATAGATTACATAAGAAAATAGAAGTCTATCAGAATTAGGAGAAGATTTTTCTCTCTCATCCCATAGCTCCATACGCCAAACATAGTTTCTTTATCATCACTGTGCAAGCCAACTACTGATAGAGGAAAGATTTGAATCCCAGCCAATCACAGTGTAGGACTCTATGATTATCTGCAACATCCAAGATAATTCCTATTTAAATAATTCGATTTAAATTAGAATTCTATTATGCAAGAGAATTATCTAATTTAAATAATTGTGAATAATTATCCTTTATCCAAATTCAAATATAATTAGGATTTAAATTAATTATTCAAAATAATTCATTGTCATAAAACTTTAATTATTAAATTTGAATAAATATTATCATGAAATTAATTAATTAATTAATTAAATAATTTTATTTTTCCTAAGTTGCCCTACCTGTAGGCGCCCACAATCCAACAAGACTAGGCTAGGCACCACAACCAGATTCCAATTGGACTATTAGTCTTGCACACTATAGGTCCAATAACCTATATGGCATGACCTCCTGTATTACTTTTGGTAAACCATTTTATACAACTAGTCAAGGAATTCATGAGATAGCATTGAGACTCGATAGACATATATTATTAAGCTTTAATAATTAGGGATAAATTAATCCTTGATTAATTATCTATTTAATTATTAATTTTAGTGTCTCTCCACTATAAACCTAAAGCTGCATTCTTGATAATATACTCTATTACGATACTGCTAAAATATAAGTCTTGTCTAGGACCTATCATAATATGTGTATCCCCATAAGTTATCCATACTCGGATGAAGGACTTGGTTTCGTTTTACTTTTTGGCTCGTTTATTTCAAAGTTCTATTATTTCACCATTTGAAAATTCATTCATTTTATAACACATACAAAAAGAATATTATCTGGCTACCATATGTATTCAGATGAGCGAGGCCTTGTTATATTTTCTAATACCCGAATAATGATTTTGAAAGGATAACATTGACTCTTTGTTAAAGAGCTGTGGATTCCGTGTCTGTAGATTATGCTCTCATCGAATATAAGTTGCATCTTCAACATACCGATAATGAAGCCTTCTTTAATAAGAACTCCTGCGTTTGGCACATTAAAAGATACAAGCTATAAACATAGAGTTATGAATTCAATTTAGGATCAAGATAACACATAAATGATTATCAAAGAGAATTGATTTAAGTCAAATGGAATTAGTATTAAATCAATTCGACTTTAGTCCCAATCCAGTATGCAAGCACCATTGAGCTACTACACCAATGTGTCTGTATGGAATCAATCTACTCTGACAACTAGGATAAGCCGCTTCCTTAATTGGACATAGATCCCTATTATAGCCTTGTCATGTATAAAGTGCCCAGCTCTATACATAGACTGCGGACTATATAATTTAGACTATTAATCTACGAATAGGATTTTTTCTACAATAAAATCCATATATGCCTAATTCTAAGATTTGGTTCTAACAATCACAAATCACATGTTTACTAATCTATAATCATTAATATGATAGTAATATGAGTACCATTATTAATACATGAACTATTTGCCTTATTATTTATTTAGCTAAAAATGTCATAAATACAATCTGAGTATTTATTCCTTAGGGCACCAATCCTAACAATCTCCCACTTGACGTAAGCGAGTAAATGTGACAATACACATCTCCATGTCTTCCATAAAACCCTTGATTGCCAAGGTCATAATAAAAGGATAGACAAGGTCATCCTTGGATGCTAATTAGCAAAACTATCACCCTACCACTCTGTAAAGCTCCTAATAATATGATACCTTTTATTGATACATTTACTCCTCTTATGGCATCATGAATCTTTGGTATTATCTATAGTCACTGTATTGCACAATACAAAACTATAGATTTATCTATACCATAGATTACTTTAAGATCTCCAAAAGAAATTTCCTAAGCCACATAATTTCCTTAGATGCCTCAACGACAACCACAAATTTGACCTCCATAGTAGAATCATCAATACAAGAATGCTTCATAATACACCCGCTATAAATCTACTTCCTAGAGTAAAGCAGACCCTGTAATTGATCTTTTCTAATATGAATCTAACTAGAAGTTAGAATCTATGTATCCTACAGGTGTTAGGTCCTTTTCGGAATATACTAATATATAATTCCTCATTCTCCATAGATACTTGAGCTATATGCTTGACTACCTACCAATGTTTCGGCCTAGGATTCGACTGATATCAACTTACCATTCCAATCGCATACATAAATATCCGATCTCATGCAAAGCACAATATACATTAGACTCCCACTGCTATAGCAAAAGGAATTCTTTCATGTATTTTCTTTCCTCTAATGTCTAAAAATAGTCATCCCTAGAAAGAATGAGTTCACACTGAATTGGTTAAGAATCTATCTTGGAATCCTACCTTTATGTACTAGGTTTTAAGATAAAACCATCCTTTTGTTCTTATTGTTGCTAAACAATTAAATCCAAAGAACATAATAAGTTTTCTCAAATCCTTTAAGTCAAACCATTTGGATAAACAAACTTTGACCAATTATATTGTGCCTATGTCCTTCATATTGAGTAGAATGTCATTAACATAGAGTACTAGAAAAACCACTTCTTATCTTCAATGTGTTTATAACGTGTGGTTCGTCAAGATTTTGCACAAACCCATATGATTTAACCACCTTATTAAATCTTATGTTCTAAGATCAAGAAGCTTACTTTAGTCCGTCAACTAACTTAAGCAACTTATAGATCTTATCCTCTTAGTTCTTTGCCTTGAACCTACATGGTTGTATCATATAGATACTATCCTCAAAATTGTCGTTCAAGAATGCAATCTTGAAACCTATTTCTGTTATCTTGTGGATAAGATACCCAACAATGGATAAGAGTTTGCAGATGGACTTTAGCATCGCTACAAGTAAGAAAGTTTCATCGTAGTCGATGTCCACTTTGTACTTGCATTCCCTTGCTATAAGTTTAGCCTTAAAGGTTTTCATCTTTCCATCCACTTCTTTTTTCATCTATAGATCCCTACACTCAAATACTTAATCACTTCAAGTGTTTCTACAAGCTTCTAGACTTCATTGGAAACCTTAGATTCCAACTTAATGTTCATGGCTCTTTCCTAGAGTTCTACATCAACAACTTCAGAGTTTTGCCATATCAAGTTCAACAACTTCAACCTAAAGGTCTTCGCATTAAAACCTAGCAAGTTGATGAACAACTCTTTCACTATGACGAAGCTCCCTTGGTTGTTGTTTTCATTTTGGTTTCTCTGCCATGATTGGACTACCTTCTACATCTGGAACCTTTGAACTAATTCAATTAGTCCTTAACTCCTTAAGCACCAAATTATTATGAGGTTTAAAGTCTTGCATGTAAAGAAATGTTATTAGTGTAGAAATCAAGACTTTATTTTACATTTGATTATAGTATAATCAGTCTTTTATCTATTTAAGATATCTTATAAAATTGCAACCTTTTGGACGAGATTCTAACTTCCAAGCTACCTTATCCAGAACGTATCTCAAACCTCAAGAATAACTCTAGTTGGAATATTGCTTAAAAGATAACATGTAATTTGTAGTACATATCCCTCAAAAGATATGCGTGGAATTGTATAACTCATTGTAGACTGTACTATATCAAATAAGGTCATATTTATATATCAGCCACCCTATTCTGTTGCATGTTTCTGATGTAGTCAACTAGGATAGAATCCTATCCTCTAATAGGTATCCTATAGACTTCTCGGAGAGGTATTCTCCACCTTGATCTAATCGAAGTGTTCTCATGGGCTTACCTAATTACTTCTCCACGTGCCAACGCATTTATATAAACATAAACATCCGTGTGCACTAAGTATAGGACTTTCTCGACCTAATTTCTTTTAGCCTCAAGAAGGCCATTTGTCAATTTACCCTCCAAAGATGACTCACTATGGTAAAGATTCCAACTTAGAGGACCATTCGTGAGCTAGCATTGGGACCCAATAGACATATATATTATCAAGCTCTAATAATAACAGATAAATTAATCCTTGTTTAGTTATCCATTCAATTATTAACTTCAGTGTATCTCTACTATACACGTGAATCTGTACTCCTGATAATATACAGTATTACAAGACTCCTAAAATATAAGTCTTATCTATGACCTCTTATACTATATGTATCCCTATAGGTTATCTACAATCTGATGAATGACTTAGTTCTGTTTTACCTTGTGATTATTTCATCTCAAAGTTCCATTATTTCACCTTTCGAAAATTTATTCCTTTTATAACGCATACAAAATTAATATCATCTGGTCACCATATGTATCCAGATGACCGAGGCCTCGTTATATTTTTCAATACCCAAATAATGCCTTTGAAAAACATTAAATCTTTGTTAGAGAGTTATGGATTCCGCATTTGTCGATTATGCTCTCATCGAATATAAGTTGCATCTGCAACATACCGATAATGAAGCCTTCATTCATCGGATCTATAGCCTTTGGTATATCAAAAGATACATGCTATAAACATAGAATCATCAATTCACTTCAGGATTAAGATAACATATAAATGATTATTAAAGAGAATTAATTTAAGTCAAACACAATTATTATTATATCAATTCAACTTTAGGTCTAGTCCAGTGTGCGAGCACCATTAGGTCTACTACACCAATGTGTCTACCATGGAGTCAATCCACTCCGACGACCAAGATAGGCTACCTCCCTAATTGGATGTAGATCCTTATTATAGTCTTTTCATGTATAAACTGTCCAACTCCATACATAGACTGTGGACTTAATAATTTAGAATATTAATCTCTAAATCGGATATTTTTTGCATATAAACTCCATATATGTGCAATTCTAAGATTTAGTTCTAATACTCACGGATCATATATTTGCTAATATACAATCATTTATATGATGGTAATATGAGAACCATTATTAATGTATGTAATATTCGTATTATTATTTATTTCACTATATCATAAATACAACTAAAGTATTTATTCCTTAGGGCAAGCACAGATCCTAACAATGCCACTCCACCAAAAACTTAAAAGTTGTACTTTTCAACTATATACCAAATTATAAAACTCTAATGAGTTCTTTGTGTATGACATGCTTTGTGTATGACATGCCATGATATGTTACATCCCTATAAGATATCCGTAATCGACTTATGGATAAGACTCGGCTACATTTATCTTATGTTTCATTATCTCACTATTAAGATATTTACTATTTATAATCGATACAAATAATAAACCATTCTATTTTACATAAATATCCAAATGCTAAGCATTGCAATTTTCTAATTCCAAGATAGTGCCTATAAAAGGATATGATTAACTCTACAAAAAGAGATAAATTTCATATTTATGAATAACAAGTCTATGTCATTCAAGAATTATGTCTCAAACATTTTAGTATGCATACCTTCATATAATTCAAGATGACACTCTTTTTGTAAATCAAAAGATATAAGTCATGGATATGAACCCATTAACTATTTTAGGATTAAGATGCAACACACATGATTGCTTAAAGTTAATTAATTTACTCAAAGGGAACTATTAACTAATTCAATTCAACTTTAATTTCGATTCAATATATTGTCACCAATGACAACATACCAATGCCTCTGCTCATAGAGTTCTAACTCCGATGACCAAAACAAGACATCTCCTATTAGAAATATAGACAATATAACAATCTTAACATAAATGAAGTATCCAACTAATTCCCTCAATTGTAGACTTTAATGTTTAAATTGTAACCTTAAAATTTATGCCTTCTACATAATCTTTCCATAATGTGTATGATCTTAAAGGTTTAGAATGACAATTTTAGACTTTGGTTTATTTATCATACATTCAACATAGATGAACATAAAGAGTACAATATTAATATATGACATAAATGATAAAAACTTCAATCAAATGTCTCAAAAATAGTGACATTGTTTAGTCCTTAGGACTCTAACAGGGTGTTTGGGAGCATTGGTTAAAGCCAATGGTTAGAGCCAATTTTGGTTGAAATAGTGTAGTATGTGAAAGCTTTATATTGTGACACATTTTTTCATGACACTGTAGCATGTGAGAGTTTTACATTGTAGTAATTAAAAGTTTTGGTTCTAATGCACATTGCTAAACACCACATAAGTTTTACAATTTACAAGTAAATACAAAAATTTACATTCCCAAAAGATATCTTGACGGATCTTTGATTTCTCTGAAAACGGATCTATACTGCTTTCTTCCTCATGTTTGCCTAGGATCGTCCTATTTGAGAACTAGTGGCTTTGTTCGTCATTCTTCTCAAGTCTTTGATGATTCCAAGCTCCATCATTGAAGATGAAAGAGAGAAGAACAAGAGAGAAAGAAAGAAAGAGATATGGGGAAATAGAGAGTAGAGAGAGTCGAGAGAGAGGAAGAAAGGAAAAAAGGAAAAAAATTACTTCAAATAGGTTTTTTTGGGTTTATTAGAATATGTTATTTACTATATTTTTTCAAAATATCTGACATAATTTACTAATATCCTATTAAAATCTAATATTTCCTCTAAATTCTCTGAAATTTACTAATATCCTATTAAAATATAATATTTCCTCTAAATTCTCTATAATCATTTGTGATCTTGCACGCATTGGCAGGTCATGTCATATAAAACACACACAGCCACCTGTCTGAAATTAAATAATGATTCAAAGATAAATTTTGCAAACCTTTGTAACAATTTCTTCAAAAACACCATCAAAATTCCCATTTACCTCAACATTCTCACACATATAGAACTAGGGGTGGCAACTCGTGTTAGTGGGCATGTTCGTGTCGGGTTGAAGCTCAAACATGTAAAAAAATACCTCAACATTAACACGATCTGTGACACGACGGGTTGGGAAATCTTAATGTTAACATGACTAGCCTTGACACGAGTTGACATGAACACAACTTGCCCTAACCTATGACACTACCCTCAATCAACCATAACCCGAAATTAACATGCAACTCAAAATCAGCCCGTGACATTTAATAATTAATTTATGTATCAAAATTACATAAAAGTAACATAAAACACATATTTTCTCAAAATCAAATCATTTCTATACTACAAACACATCTAATTTAGCGTACATTATTGGTACTATATATACTAGGGAAAAATATTTTTAAAAAATAATAGATAAATAACTTGCGGGTCAATTTAATGTCACCTTATTATCGAGTGGGTTGACACGAACATGACCATTTTTGGATAGGTCAATTTTAGGTTGATACGAAAATGACTCAGGACTTAATTTTGACACTAACTTGCAAAAAATCATGTCATATTGTTGTGTCATTACCTGTATTGCCAGCCCTACATAGAACATATGGCTTGGGTTTGCATCTCTCCAAGAAGTTGCCAGCTTGCTCGACTTTGGTCAAAAACACATCAACAATTGGATCGCCATCGTCGTCAGTGGAGGGTCACAATGAGTTGAATTTTTTCCCCCATATTTATCTCACAGGACCCAAAAGAGAACCTTAACTGATATCCCCAATTGTTCCCTCAATATTCATCCCCAAGGATTCAATCACTAAAATCCCCCCTAAAAGGATGTCGTTTATGCCTCATGTGGCGTCTAATTTGATGGATGTTTATTAGTTTCATCTTTTTGCACCTAAATTGAATATTTAGACGTGATTAAATAAAAAAAATTAAAAAAACTAAATTTTCACTTACTTAAATGGTCTATTAACACCAATGATTCTTAAACTTTAAGGCCTCTTTCACTTTATCCCATGAACTTTAAAAATCAGTGAACTTTCAAAACATTTTACTTTGCCTCCTAAAGTTTAAAAATCACTATATTGCTCACCTAAACTTTCAAAACTACTCATTTTTCTCTTTAAACTCTTGATTTTTCATTTAAATAGACAGAATTAAGCTCACTTGAAATTTATAAAATCTCAATTTTACCTTTACAAGTGATCTATGTGAGAATCACTTAAGCTTAATTTCGTCTTTTTGAATAGAAAATTGAAAATACAAAAATAAAATAAGGAGTTTTAAAAGTTTAAAAATTAAAGTAAAGATTTTTAAAATTTAAAAAATAAAATAAAAAATTTTAAAAGTTCAAAAAAAACAAAATAATGTTTTTTAAAATTTAAAGGTTAAATAAAAGGAACCTTAAAATTTAAAGCGATGTAATTATTACGACTTCGCCAGCTATTAACTTTTTTTATTTTTTATTTTTTTGGAGCAATAGCTTAGCAGGGGCCATTTTCATCGACTTCCCCTTTGGGTTGGTCGAATCCAGCAAAAGAGTTGAAGAACATGTTAAGAACTCGGTTGCTATGGTTCACCATTGGGTTTTCGGTCTCAGCCGCCGCAATTTCTCAGTTCGTCTGGCGAGATCTTCTTGCCGCTCGATACGCCCTTTCCACCGATGTATTTCAAAATTTTCATTTTCTTTTGGTTGATTTATTGATTTATTATTTACGCTTGTCCTGTATTTTGCGCAGATGAAGCACAAATTTGATGCTCTGGAACAAAGGTTCCAGAACCTGGAATCAGTTCATTATCAGAGTTCAAATTCTTCTTCTGGGGTATTTCTCTCTCTTCCTCTTTCTATGGATACGTCTTTGTACTGCTTGAATTGTTTTTTTGTTTTTTTTTTTTTTTTTTTTTTACTTTTTTTGATTCTGTAAATTCCGCTGTGTATTTGGGAGTTCTACCTAATAATCTCGATTTTTGTTGGCTCGATTTTCCCATGAATTTAGAACAAACCAAGTAATTGCACATAAAAATCCAATGAATTTTAATTATTAAGAAAAAAATAATGCATTTCAAATTCATAATGAAGAATGAGGAATAGACGCAGAGACTGCTAAAATTTGAGACATGGGTAGATGTTGAAAATCTATGATAATCATTAAATAAATTAGAATCAATTTCATTTTGTAAAAGGAACTGAAATACTATTGTTTGCTGGTTGTAGAAATATGTTTTCGCAAACAAAAAACAAAACAAAACAAAACAAAAAACAAAACTGTTGTAAATGGAGTTTGATGCAGGTTGGAAAGGGGTAGACAAAAAGGTTTTTGGGTGGTGTTTTATTCTTTAATTTTTAATTTTTAAGAAGCTGAATATATTGAAACTGACATCAGTACAAAAAAAAGGGGACAATGAGTATTTAAAATAAAGCAAACAAAACAGCAACATTAACAGCTTATTTCATATTTCCAACTCAACTGCAAAATAACCGAAGGAAAATAAAATTGTTCCAAAGCGTTGTCAGTAGAAGCTTCACAAAAAAGCTAAATAATTATCTCTTTCAGATAGACAAATTGGCGTCCAGCTCATTTTCTATGAAAATTATTTCATTCCTCTTCATCCAAATTACCCAAGCAGAAGTAGTTATCCTTGCTTTCTATCATATTGAAAACCATAATGGCCTATCCACCAACGGAAAATAAGTAAGCCATAAACTCCTAGGGTCTAGCTTACAACGTAGAAGCAAATGATGGACTCTTCCTCTTCTTTGCACATCACACATGATACAGGGTGGAGATATTTTGCCATATGTTGAATCTTCTTGTAAAATACATCACATGGATTAACCTTCTTTTTAAATTCTCATTTGGAAATCTGGTATCCAAAAAGTCGAGGTTTAGTTATCATGATTTTTTCTCGGAGTGCATTGGTCTGGCTGTGTTATCTTTGGATTTGCCCTTTATAGCGTTAGTTGGAGTGTAACAAACGGCAGCTATTATGTAATTATATTGACTATAAAATGGTTTAATATTCCCTAGACAAGGTATCAGCATAACATTAGAGTCATTGGTGATGCTATATGAAGTTGTCTGTCAAACCGGATAAACAAAGTCTTTGTCTGTTTTACCTCTGACAAGGCGGGGAGTTTTTATGTATTGGGGGAAATGAAGTTATATTTTCATGGACGAAAGTTGCTTCCTTTTAGGCTTCTATTATTGTGGTTGGTTTCCTCCTAGAATGCGGAGCTTAAGGTATTATGAGTAGTCACCTTGCAACTTAATGAGTGAAGACATGGAATCCAAGACTTAGAATAACTGATGATGCTGCTGATACCATCACAAACCATGAAACGGATAGGAACTTTCATTTAGCTTCTTCTGGGCTTCAACAGACAAAGCTTTTAAGGGATTCCATTTTCTGTGATTATTCTTTTTTAGAAAGATGTTAGAGGGTCTTAGTAGTTCTTTCTTTCTCTGAACTTTAGTTTATGCTCCCTGTTATGTCATTTTCGTTGTTGTTGTTGTTGTTGTTGTATTTTTTTTTAAATGACTTCTTGTCCTCTGCCCTTGTAACTGATATTCAATCAATGAGCTGCTCATTAGATAGAAAGGATAGAAAAAATGCGGCTGTTAATACTTTTATATGCTTTCAGGAGTTCCCTGAATAATGCCAATGTTATTGACTTTGATCTTGCATCACTTCATGTTTAGGAATAGAATAGCGTTGCGTAAAAGGTGTTTCTGTCATTTCAACCGAAATAAAATGCACAGATTGGGTGGCAGATATTGTTGGTCTCTTCAATAATTGTTTTGTTTTCCCATTGCCCTTGTGCACGACTCTAATGCTACGCTCTTTTTGCAGGATGAAGCCTAAATTTTATTTGGAGCTTAAATAATGTCTTGGCATGTCACGTGCTTGATCTTTGTTGGAGCTTGAGTGAAGTTCTGTAACATTGAGTTTTCTTGATATTGATTAGAGACAATATTTTTCATTTATTTATAACAGAAAACGTGAATCCTGCCAAACATTTACGGGGAAAAAATTCATCCTATTTTTCATTTAAAGAATAGGTGGATGAATTACACATGAAATGGTTTCCTTCCTCAAAAGTAAATCAGGACCTGGTTTTTAGGGCAATTTTGATAAAAGAACTTAACCATATTAACGGAGCATTCGAGTGACCGTTCTTCGTTATTCTGAATGTAAGTGAAGCTTTTCTATCTGCCTTGTCTTTTTGAAGCAATGTAACGAGTGTGGTAATAAGCAAATTTGTTAACGAGTGGAATGGAAATACAACACTTTTTCATAGGAGTGTGAAATTTATGCAGCAGTTGTTTTGATGATTCTGACGTCAAAATGACTAAACTAGTAATACCATGCTATGTGTTCAAGTCAGAGTCCAGAGCTGTTGTCCAATTTCGTCTCATTGGCTTTTAGGGCCTAAATATTAAAAGTAATTAAGTAATTCATTAAATGTGATCTTGATTTGTTGAAGTCTAACTTGTGCCTGGCGGAAGATTTGGGAATGAGGGCCTTTTTCGTCTCATTGGCTGTCCCATGACTATTTTTTTTCAATACTTCATTTAAACTAAACAACCTTAACACACAAATAGGACTTAAATATTAAAAGTAATTAAGCAATTCATTAAGTGTGATCTTGATTTGTTCAAGTCTAACTTGTGCCTGGCAAAAGATTTGGAACGAGGGCCTACTTAATACCTACACCAGCTGATCTCATATACCCATACTGGTGACGAAGAAACTGTAGGTCTTCAAAATTGACATACGAAGACATATACAGTATGTAACTGAAAACATTCTAGTCCGAACTAATGATCCAAACACCTTGATAGAAGCTCATCTTCAGTATAGCAATATTATGTGTGGACCAATAGTACCTACTTTTTGCAATGTAGCTTTCCGTTTATTGTAATTTAGCAGCACAAAGTCAATATCAATATCTGTACCCCCAAAGACATTGAGAGGGGAAAAAAAGAAAAGAAAAAAAAAACATTAAATATGGTCAAGAATGCATGTCTAAGGGGAAAAACAAATCGCAGAACACAACCAGAAGAAACGCTTGGGATTTCATTGTGTAGATCCCTCCTTTAAAAAAAAAAAAAAAAAGAATAAATTCAGTAAGTTTAACAGTTGATATGAACTAGCCTAGCAAAAAGAAGGGGAAAAATAGAGATTAGTCGGCATCATCTTACAAGGGTAAGCTGAGTTAGCATCGCCAAATTTTTGAGCTCTACCACCTCTATGGAGAATTCATGCTTTTCATATTCCAATATTCTGAGCCAAAATATTTGTCTTTTCCACGTCTTTAGATGTTTGTTTCCTCTTCATCTCAAGTTGGAACCAAACGAACTCATCCGCAAGCACTGCTGCCAATAATAGCAAACCAACAGAATCTCTACATGGTTTCTTCCTTTGTAAATTTCAAGGGCTCTTTAGATTTTTAAACAATATGTTATGGACTTATTCCTGGAACATGAGGGACACGAGGCTCCTTTTTCTTTGTTTTTTCCACCAATACAGCTTGTGTTGTTAAAATCAGCCCGGCAATGGAGACAGCATTTTCGAGGGCACACCTTGAAACTCGACAAGGATCTAGGACGCCGGCATTTGGAAGATCTTCATACCTGCTTGTCATTGCATTGTATCCTATTCTCCAATGAGAAGTCCGAATCTTTTCGACAACAATTTCTCCATCGACTCCTGCATTAGTTGCAATCGATTTTGCAGGCGCTAGGAGAGCCTGTTATCCCATCAGTGACAACTTTTACTAGCTTTTTGATGCATGCCTTCACACACACACACACACACACACACACACAAACACAATATTTTCCAACCAAAGTTTGAAGATAGTAGAATATAGTAGTAAAAATATATATATACTTTTTTAAATTGGGGTTGATTAAATTTCTACACAAAAACGCTCTTGCATTTTCTCCGAAACTTTGAACGTGACCGGAATAATGAAAGACTGTTTTAAAGATAGGATGCTTAACAAACATGAAGATGGTCCCCTACAGAAATGTAACTATGCAAACAAGATTTCTTCTAACTTAAGAGTTCGTTATTTCCACTCATTATTACACAAGCTTGGTGATTAGGTTCCAAAGACCCATGCAGATAAAAATAATTTATTATATAGAGAAAAAAAAAAAAAAAAACAGTTCAAATATCCGATGTTGCATTTTTTAAGTTACAATGGACCCAACTCTTTGAAGAAACTTCAGCCAACAGATTTTCTGCACCAAATTTACCCTATGGCCCAGAACATTAAATAAACTCAGAGATATGCACAAGTGCAGACATGCACAAACATGTGTTTAAATAAAAGAATATGGTCACCCAACTAATATGAAGGAGACTAATAGCACACCTTTGCAACGATGTCAGCACCAATCTGCTCATCTAGATCATCAAAAGAATTTTTTATGGAAGGAACTAATTCTGAAAGATGAACATAAGTGGCACCACCACCAGGCACCACTCCTTCATCCATAGCAGCAAATGTGGCATTTTTTGCATCCTCAATTCTCAGCTTTCGGTCTTCAAGTTCTGTTTCAGTGTGTGCTCCTACCTGCGTCAAATGCATAGTTCTTGATGGAGTAAAGATGCACAGTAATATCTACAAAAATGTTGAACACATAAAAAAAAAAAAAAAAAAGACGAAATATTTAAACGTCAAACAAAACAAATCTGCCAGTCAAACATAAAATGCTTTGTAGAAATGCTGTCATGCAGAGAGATTTACTTTTCTTTGTATAGCTTTAAACTTTTCTCTGCTACAAATATGTCTAACTTTTTTTAGTGGAGATGAATATGGAATACCCATACTTGCCGCTGCCGCTGCCGCTCCTACTGCTACTACTCCTGCTCCTATTACTGCTACTGCTGCTACTGATACTGCTACTGCTCTACTGCTGCTGCTGCTCGACTACTATCACGACCACTGCTACTGCCACTAGTACCACTACCACCACCACTACCACAACCACTACTACGACTACTATCACTGCCACTACCACTACTACCCATAAATGCCATCATGTGGCATTCCACACCGCAAGTCCCTATCGAGACAGTCTACATCGAGATAATAATAAGGTCCATAAGTCTCCATCGAGATAACATATTAAAACTGTAAGCGTCCATCTACCACTACCACTACCACTACCACTACCACTACTACAACGACCACCACCACCACTACCACCACCATCGCCACCACTACTACTACTAATAATAGTAATAGTAATGATAGTAATAATAATGATAGGAATAATAATAATAATAATTTTGTGCTTCATGTTCTGCCCTTATGCTACCGCATCACACTTGACTAGAAGATATGTTTGCAGGTGTTCCTATGAAAGCATATCATAGATCAAATGTATGCATACAAAGAGAACTTATTAAAAACGTCTTTCATGTCTCCTAATCAATCGCATCGTAAACACAGCAAAAAATCCAAGGAATGACAAACAGTCTTTCTACTTGGTACACACTGAATCACAAAACATTTATTTTTTTCGTGTAGAGTTTAATGACAAAAAATATGCTTTTAGCTGTCTAATGATTTTCCATGTCCAGGCCTTAATATATATATATATATATATATATATATTTGGCGCTATGAAAAGTCTTAATATGTTTAATCTCAGCCGTTGTTAGGCTTAGTTTGTTAAATTTTCCCTATTTGTGTTAATATTTCGAATTTTCTTACTGGTAATCTTGGTTTTCTATTTTTCCAGTACAAGACTAGTCTCTAATAGGTTCAGGTTCATTCTGGGGCTGCCTCCTAAGCAGTACAGCACTAAAGCACACCATCAAGACATAAAATTTGGGGAAAAAAAAAGGTGGAGACTTTCTTGCACAAGGTTTACATCATCAATACTCATATTATACCTTAATAACAGCCACTCCACCAGAAAGTTTGGCTATTCTTTCAGAGAGCTTTCTTGACAAGTATACATTATCTGTTTCTGCAAGATCCTTCTTAATCTGCAATATCCTTGCCTGAATTTCAGCTTTAGTAGAAGGGTCGGCCATTATGGTTGTTGAATTACCAGTGATGGTCACTTTCCGTGCAACACCGAGTTGATCTGAAGTTGCACTTTCGAGGGTCAATCCGTAATCTCCAGAGAGAAAATCAGCACCTGGTGGATTGTGATGTTAATCTATTGTGATAATGGGATCAGAGATGGCCTATTATAATGGAAAATACACTACATAACAATGAAATATTTGAGGCTTAACTGGCACCCAGAATGAGAAGGAAAATTTTTATTTATGATACACAGAACAAAAAATAAGGTACAGATCAAGATTTTGAAGGAAATTATGTGGTTAACATCTAACAGGAGTGAAGGTGTGCCAGAGACGTAATGTGGTGTTTATTTTCTGTAGATTTGAAATTCAACTATTTCCAGCTGAGAAAAGGCTTCTACAGCCTTTAGGCTCCATTCCATCCACAAATTGTACGAGAATAGTACCAACAGGAAGGTGCATTCAAAAGGTTCCTCTATCAGAATTTCTTATCATTTTGACCTTACTTTTCCCTGTTCTGTCGAGAATCAGACAATAAAAATTAGAAAATTGATAAAGCACTATGGATTCATAATTTTTCACCAAAATCTATCCAACATTGGAAGACTCGTTTCTATACTCTAGTACTAAAACAAAATGCACAGTAAAAGTACAAAAAGGCAGAAGAACCTAAGAAAGAAAAAACTAGAAATTTAGAATGATACAAACATCAAGGTTGTTCTCATTTGATAATTAAATCGAGGTTTTTCTTCGTGTGCAACAATCCAGCCCTTCCAACAATGCAATTGGAACATGGATGTCCATATGCGAAGAAAGGATCAAAGTTAAAGAGCTTCACACACTAGTGGGTAAATCAAGAATTTTAAACATTTAGATGAAACAAAAGTCAAAGGTATTAATATGTTCACCTGTCATAAGTGCGATATCTTGCAAAAGAGATTTCTTCCGATCCCCAAATCCTGGACATTTTACTACAGCAACATTCAATAGACCTTGCTTTTTGTTTACCACAAGTGTTTCCAATACTTGCCTTGAGATGTCCTCCGCAAAAATCAGTAAGGGTACACTCAATTGGGTAGTCTTTTCTAGTAAAGGCACAATCTCTCTAACAGTAGATATCTTCTGATCAGTTACAAGGACCTTAGAATTGTCAAACTCTACAATGGACTTCTCTTGGTTTGTAATAAAGTAAGAGGACATGTAACCCTTGTCAATCTGTATGCGATACAACATAACGATGTAAGTACAAGCATAAGAAGCTATTCACACAGCGCAAAATGTAATTGGAGGATGCATAGAAAATTTTTTACCATATCTTAAAACTTAATTCGAAATTTTTTGTTTTTGCTATTCTGCCTCAAAATGAAGAATGGCAAATTCCTGAATGTTAGCGTCAAGCAAGGGGGAATAGCAGACTGTACAGATATTAAATCGAAAACCATCATTAACTCCTTGAACTTTCTTTCCTATACAAATCTTTTGACCACTAATAATAGTTGCTAGTTTCAGAAGAAACATATTATTTTGCAGTCCAATTTAGTACAAACCTTTAATTCATTTCTACAAAATGTTCCCCAAAACTTGAAATACTATATCTTTTTGGCAATTGCAGTTGACCTTGATTATGTAGGACTTGAAATAATTTCACTAACATGCTTTATATATAGTTTTTAACATACATTTAAACAATGGATTCTTGCTACCTTCATTCCTTCCTCAACTAACACAGAGGTTTCAAATGATGAGGATGACTCAATTGAGATCACTCCATGAGGGCCAATTTTTTCTATAGCATCGGCTATTAAGTTTCCAACAAATTCATCATTTCCTGCAGAAACTGAGGCCACAGCTGCAAAAAGTAAACTCATGTTCACTATTTGTGGCTTTTTCTAGAAAAGTCAAGCTAGAAGCATTATAATTTGGATAATTGAAATCACGACCTTTAACATCATCCCTCCCTTTCACAGGAAAACTTTTCTTCTTTAAGACCTTGACCAATTCTTTTGCAGTCTTATCCATCCCTTTCTTCAAAGAAATTGGATTAGCACCAAAAGCAACAGCCAACATCCCACATTTGATCATTTCTCGTGTCATAATAATTGCAGTGGTGGTTCCATCACCGGCCAAATCATTCATTTTACTTGCAACCTGCCAGCGAAAACTTAAGATCTGATATCTCCGATAATATAAGCCTCAAAATGAGCCAACCAAATGCAGAGAAGAAAAATAAGTAGCAACCATGGATAACCTCTTGAATTAGCATTGCCCCGGCATTCTCAATTGCATCTGGCAGCTCTATAGATCGAGCAATCGTAACACCGTCATTAATTACTTTCAACTTATCAGACTCAGAAAGAACAACATTACGCCCTGTGTAATTTACTTGAAGAAACAACATGAGACAAGCAGTATTGTGGTTTAAAAAGAAGGGATAAACTATATTCAAATAAAAGACTTTTCTTATCTTTTTTAACATTTGACTACTGCTCAGACGCAAAATTAAGAGACACTTGTAAAATTAGACTAACGAAAAGTTTTGTTAGCAAAATTAACTTTCAAAGATTTTAATTTGTAAAATGACTTCAGAACTATCCCGCACGACCTTGGAACTATTCCGTGCAATCATATGGTCGTTCAATACAGAAACGAACAAGGTTATTTTGTGAAATTATTTTGCTAACTTCACATTTTAGAGTAGTCATTTTAACAAATCCTCCATTCTGGGATTTCCTTCAAGACAATTCTAAAGAAAGTAAAGCATGGTAGGAAAAACATAATACTGCCTAGACTAGAAGAAATAAAAAAAATAAAGAGAGAGAGAGAGAGAGCCCAGATAATAGAAAAACGAAAAAGATCAAACCCAGAAACCTTTAGGTCCTAAGGTGAGAGAAACGGCATCGGCTAGCTTATCAATTCCAGCTTGTAAGGCTTCTCTGCATTCTGTACCAAATGCAATCCTCTTTGGGCCTGCTCTTAGCACAGGAATCCTCTTTCTCTGCGGATTTTGCCAAAACGCAGATAGTCTTTGATTTCTACCAAGACTTTGCAACTGAAAGAGGAGTCGCCCATAATTAGTCTGAAAACCAAAAACGCAGACGAAAGAGATTTCGAGAGATATGAGCTTACAGTTAAGAGAGGTTTCTGAGGGAAGAGCTGAGTGGCAGACAAGGAGAGAGGCATTTTTTTTTCCCCTCTGGTTGTGGCTTTTTGATGATTAAATTCTCAAGGCCTCTGTTTTGTTCCAAAGGGAAGGAAGGTTTATGTATGGGGTTTTGTTCCGAGGGGTTTAAGAGAATACAGCTCTGAGAGACGAGTTTACGGGTAGAGACACGAGTCAAGCAGAATTGAACTGTATCATTTATTTTTTGTGTTTTTTTTGCATTGATGCCCTTTGAACTTCTTTCGTTTGACAAATCAGCCTCTAGACAAAAAATATTGATAGTTCGTCCCTCAAACCTTAAAATCCGAGGTATGGTAGGTTAATAAAAAAAAAAATACGTTCACTTAATCTTCTAAACATAATACTCTTTCCACATGAAATATGAAATACTAACCAAAAAAAAAAAAAACTCCGTCTGTTAAGATTTTTAACAAAAATAACATGTATAACACTAATAATGAGGGTTATTAAACAATTTAGTAAACAATTATTCTTCAATTGCTCCTCATATAGTCACATGGAATTACAATTATGTAGTAGGAGTTGTCGCCTTTGCTTGACCTATAAAACTTTGCTGGTTCATCAATGGCGCCTAGCAACACTAATGAAAGTAGCAAGTTCCTGTGTCTAAGAGATAATTGTCAAAAATCATTTTTATATATTTACCATAGATTACGAGTACCAAATAAAAATTAATGCGAACAGTGATTAGAAATTTTAATCCCCACTGAAGATCCTTCACTTATGTCAAAGTTTCTTGGTTCCTTTGACACATTAGTAGTTGTATGCATAGGGGATGTCTTTTATTATTATTATTATTATTATCATTAATTTCCTTCGAAGAAGAGGAATTCATTTCTCAATATAGGATTTTGCCTTAAAAATGAAAGAATTAGGGAATAAAATGGGCGGTCAAACCCCCAAACTTTTTGTTACAATGTAGTTATCTATATCTTATAATTGTTACGAATTCGAGATAAGTCCCAAAAACCAACTCTCTCCACAAAAAATGAGATAATTAGTACAAATGACACTACTTTTTGGTGTGGATTGAATTATGCCACAAGTAAAAAAAATTCTTATAATTTTTACCATAGTTTTTTTTTTTTGAAAAAAAAGAGAGAGTAATTGTATGGACTAAAATACCCCGAGTTAGTCTAGGGTTTTTTCAATCTCTTTTCTCACTCATCTCAAGTCAAATTCATGCTCCATAGCGCTTATATATATGTATTATTTACCAAATATATGTTTTTCTTGTAGTAAGCTTGACATGTACATTGTAAATTCTTAATGTACTACACTCATCTTAATTAAGACAGGTCTATTATGTGAAACTTTTAATTTAGAATTTACATGGTAAATTCGTAATTTATCACACTTATCTTAACTAAGGCTGATTCATTATGTGTAACTTGTAAATTCAAAATTTACATAATAAATTCGTAATTTACCACTCTTATCATAACCTCACTCATCTTAACTAAGACAGGTACATTATGTGCAACTTCTAAATTCATAATTTACCAGTTAACTATTGATGTTGATTTACAAAATTTGCCTTAGGGGAAGGGGTAATTTAGAAAGTACACTAAATTAATTGATATGGAAGAGTGACATTTTTTCAAATAGTTTTTTTCTTGTGGCAAATTTCAATCTAAACTCCTTATTTGCTGTACACATATAAAGAGCCCGTCAAAAATTAAAGTTAAAAATATGCTTACATATGCCCCATCTCATTGTTTTAAGTTAAAATTTTAATTTTATATTTATATGTCGTACTGATCTAGATATGAAAGTTAATTTTAAATAAATCCAAGGGTTATTTACCATTTTATGTTGTGTATGTTAAAGTTTTTATTTTTTTATCTCATTGAATGTATATAAACAAATTATACTGAAGACACAAATTTATATATTTTCTCAATCAATCCTCCATTTTAATCTAAAAATGTTCAAAATATCCTCAAATATAAAATGGTTATTTATGATTTTATACAATGTGTTTTGAGTTTATTCAACTTTACTTTTGATTTTTTAACATCATCAAATGTATACCTTCATATTAAATATAGTATGCAAATCTGTGCCTTTTAATTATTAACCATCAATTTTCATCTAAAAATGCTAAGTGTACTCCCAAATAGAAAAATAAAACAACTTTTAAAAAATTTAAAAAGCTATATATTTTCAGTTTTGATTTCAGAATGATCAAAATACCCTCAAAAATAGTTTTTTTCCTTCTTAAAAGTTTTAAATTTATTAATTAAGGATAATTTGATTATTTTAAAGGTCAAAATAAATTAATGATTAAGATAAGGTATTGATTTATGTACTAAATCTATTACAAATGTATATTTTGATGAGATTAAAAAATGAATACCATTTGGTAGTATTTTCAAAATGATTTTTCTTTTTGGAAAAATTTGAAAATAAGAATGTTTTTAAGAATATGTTAGAACAATTTTTGAAATTGTGTTTGGTTGTATAGGGTGGTATGTTTTGAAAAAAATTAATAAAAAATGTTAACATAAATAAAATCAAATTTAATTTTAACACTAATTATTAATATATTAATTGTTTTATTATTATCAAAAACCAAGAGGAAGAGATTCATCTTCCTTTTCCTTTGCTCCAATGGGTTTCCAGAAGGAATCGCTTCCTCTTCCTCTACTTCCATGGGCTGTGGACATCGATGACGATGAGATTGCGCTATAACGACAACGATGATGGACTCAACCCCGCCCTCGATGGACACAGCCCCTACCCCCCACAGACCCAACCTCCATCCCTAATAGCCCCCCAACCACACTCCACAGCCATCCTCAACGACCTCAAGCCCCCACCCTATCTTTCTCACTCCATCTCTCTCACACTGTATATGTCTCACAGCGGCCGACCCATGGGTCGAAGGCAATGAGGGTCATTAGGAAAAGAGACTTAGGTTGGAGGTCTTGTCAGCGAGGGGTGGTTGCAAGGGATGGAGGCAGCGAGGGCGATGTTGGTTGTTGGGAGGAGGGGCAATGAGGTCGTTGGGAGGAGAGGTTGGGTTAGTAGTCTCGTCGGCTTAAGGTTGGTTGTAGGGATGGCGAAGGGTTTTGGATCTAAGAGAAAGAACGATGGAGTGGGAGAGAGTAGGGAAGAAAATGAGTAAAAACAAGTTTTTTTTTTTTTTCAATTTTGGGGGGTTTTTTGGGGTGTTTTGAAAATTGTTTCTATTTTGTTTTTGGATCAAATTTTAACTAAGCACATTTTTAAAACTATTTTATATTTTTTGTGTTTTTGAAAATGAAAAGGGAGAAAACTTTTCAAAAACAATGCCAAACGCAATTGTTTTTTATTAAACTTAAAAGACAAGGTATAAAAAGTAAATATCCCAATTAAAAAATAAAAAGACTTTAAAAATTTTAAATGAGAGGTTTTGACCTAAAAATGTCTTAAATGCTCTAAAAAATAGGTTATGTATGTTTTTTTTTCTTCTTATATTTTAAAGTTTTTGTTTTTTTTTTTCCTATTTTTCTTAAAGACAATTTGGTCATTTTAAAAGTCAAAATCAATTATTGACCAAGGTAAGGTATATATTAATGTTTGAAATCTGGTATGAAAGTATACGTATGATGCTATCAAAACCTGCAAGTATAGTTTTTTTAATAAAGCTAAAACAAAGGGTATAAAAACATAAATATCCTTTTTTCAACTTAAATTGACCTTGGACCAAACACTATTTTCCCTTTGGGAAGTTGTAGTAAATAACATTTGAGTTGTAGTAAATAACACTTTTTCAAAACTTATTGGAGTAAATAGTTGGTTTTGAAAATGTAGGTTTTTGAGAGAGAAATAATTTCTACTGCCATTAGAAGGATTGTACATGGCTTTATATAGTGTTACATAGCTAATGGGAAAATAAATCCTAGTAGGATTCCATAATTGCCTCTATACCTAATTTAGGCGGCCTGACATTAGGTAACTAAAAGTCCAACTATCCAGTAATGTAGTCAATTTCTAATAACTACAATTAATGCACATGTTTCATAATCCCTAGAATAGCCTTATTAGCTCCTACAAATCCAACATCCCTCTCAAGTTAGTGCATAGATATCAATCATATCCAACTTGCTTATAAGAAGCTCAAAATTAGGCCTAAACAACCCCTTGGTGAGAATATCAGCTATTTGTTGCATAGTAGGGACAAAAGGCATGCAAATAGCTCCATAAACAATCTTCTCTTTGATGAAGTGTCTGTTAATTTCTAGGTGTTTTGTGCGGTCATGTTGTACTGGATTTTGTACAATATTGATAACAATTTTGTTATCACAATGCAGCTTTATTGGCATGTTTATTGGTATCTTTAGCTCCTTGAGAATTCTTTCCATCCATAGCATCTCACAAACTTCATTAGTCATAGCTCTGTATTCTGCTTCAGCACTGCTCCTTGCAACTACATTTTGTTTTTGGCTTCTCCATGTGACCAGGTTTACCCAAACATAAGTACAATATCTTGATGTGGATCTCCTATCAACAATTGACCTTATCCAATCTACATCAGTATATGTCTCAATGCTTTTTTGTGGGGTCTTTTAAAAAAGTAAACCTTTGCCTGAAGTGCTTCTCAAATATCGAAGAATCCAATAAATTGCTTCAAAGTGTTTCTCATAAGGTGAATGCATAGATTGGCTTACCAAACTTACAAAAAAGGTAATATCTGACTGTATATGAGATAAGTAGATCAATTTTTCCACTAATTTTTGATATCGAGCTCTATTCACTGGATCACCTTCCTTGTCATTTCCAAGTTTCTTATTGGGATCAATTGGAGTATCTATTGACCTGCAGCCGCTTATTCCAGTCTTTTTAAGAAGATTAAGAACATACTTTCGTTGGGAGACAACAATTCCCTTCTTTGATCTTGAAATTTCCATGCCAAGAAAGTATCTCATAGGTCCTAAATCTTTGATCTCAAATGTTAAGAATAGGGAAGTTTTCAATCAGTTTATCTCAAATACATCATCTCTCCTGAGAATTATATTATCCATATACATAATCAGCATAGCTATTTTCCTATCCTGTGAGTGTTTAATGAACATTGTATGATCAGCTTGCCCTTGAGTGTGCCCTTGACTTTTGATGAACTAAATAAATTTCTCAAACCAAGCTCT
>CAMOHE010055645.1:1055-12193 GCA_946598075.1 Artocarpus hirsutus
GGTACAATAGCCATGATTGGCAATTGGAGTTCCTTCGACGCCAATGAGTGTGAAGATTCATACCACTAAAGAAACGGGTCTTGTCGGTGGAGTGCCCACCAACAGCCGCCTTCTCCACCATCTCTTCATAGGTACCACCACCACTCTACTCAATCTTCATCATATTATCATCTCTGTTCACCATCCTCACAGATCTGCCATTATCATCAAACCTATACAAAATCAGATTCATCACCCAAATTCAAAATCCCTAGTTTTAGAGGAGCTTCTAATAAAAGAGAATTTTATGACTGGCTTGAAATTGTGGATGAATATTTTGAAAATATGTGTGGATCCAATGAAACAAGCTATGCTAGTAACTTTTCAATTCAGGGGCTATGTGATTTATTCACGGGAGAATTTGCAAAAGCAAAGAGAGCTTCAAGGGAAGAAGAAGATCAAAAGTTGGGTCAAGATGAGAGAAAAGCTAAAAGAAAATTTTACATCCATTGCCTATCCAGCAAATCTATATATGCCTTCCAATTTGATGACGACACCCTACGGATCTAGTGACGTGTACATCTCTACGACGGGAAAGCACCCCATGTGCACGGCCTCATCGATGCATAAAAGATTCTTTTTGTCGCCCGAAGGCGATCGCACTCACCCCCGTTTGAAGCCCTCTCCACCTTTCGTACCTGTAGAGCGCGACGGAGAACTCCAACATGGTGGTCAGTTGATCCCCAACATTTGCAATTCATCTCTGTCCCAACATTGTGGCGACGCTAGTGATGAAGTCACTCATCTCAGTTCACAGCCATTTTTCCCACGCGACACACCTCCTTCTCCATCTAAGCTATAGGAGACTCTGTCATCATCATGCAAGGTTGGATCTAATCAACGCCAGTGTGAAGTTAATGGTGGCGAGCTGCTCACCAATGGTGGCGCAGATATGCGCTCCCCTCCTTCACGATGTATACTGGAACTTCAAAATTCTATTGAGTTGACCCTAGAGCAAAATGGGCCTAACAGCATTCCCCTAGCCCAAAAGAAATTGGAGCCAGCTTTGACTTTTGAAGAGGAATTTGGCCCAAATCAGGATCTGCAACCTAGCAAGTCAAATGGTCAAAATCAGTTGCAAAGTATGCAAATTGACACTATCCAAATCTCCAAGTGTAGCAACGACAGTGGCACTCATCATTGCTGACATCTTTAAGTGTCAATGGCGAATCACTTGGGACTTTAGGGCATTTGGAGATAACGCTTATAAAATAGAACTTCCTCATGATATGAATATGTCCCAACACTTTCAACATTGCTGACATCTTTAAGTATTTTTCGCCAGATGAGTTTTCTTTGCACCTGCAAAACTCAAGGATGAGTTTTCTTCAAGAGGAAGTAAATGATGCAGCATACAGAGATTAGTAGTTTCTTATTCAGATTATTATTAAGATTATCTATTTAGATTATTATTAGGATTACAACTCAAATTATTATTAGGATTATTATTAGTTTCCTATTTAGACTCTTATTCTACTTTCCTGCAATCACTATATAAAGGCTCATTGTAATTGTTTTGGAGTATTATTGATCAATAATCAGACTTATTCCTAATCATTAAACTTTATGAGTTTGTTCTTGAGTCTTCTTTCTCTATTTTTCACTTTGAAAACACTTCCGCTGCACCACTATGTTCCCAAATGAGCTGTACACAACATTCTACCATGTTGGAAAGGACAAAAAATATATAACCCTTGAACTCATCAGCAGAAGAAGCCCCCTAAAACTAATTGAAGAAAGAAGCAGTCTCTACCAGGTAAAAAACTTTATAAAGAATATATCTCCAATAACTTTTCGTGAATGTCATTATTCTACCACAGATTGCATCAGATCTAAAAAATACTAAATTGACACTAAACAAAGCATTAACACATCACATAAAAATGTGAGAATATCTGGAAACTAGACCTATATTGTTTGAACTTTACCAAATTGCCTGCTCTCTTGACAACAGTCCCAACTACACAAACTAAAGCGAGAGGATGATAAATTCACTTTTGGCTCTCCTTTTTGTTTTCCACACCAACACAAATGTGTTACATTTAACTTTGTATATGGCTCAAGTCTGTCACAACTAGAATGAGCCTAAACCCCTAAACAATAGAAGTATGCAACTCGGTAATCTAGCTAAAACAGTGTGTGCAAGGTCAACATGAACAGGTATCAATGGGATTCTTGGTGACCATAATGAGAGGACAAAGGTTCACCTTGCTCATAAAGCTTCAGCCAGCCCATTGAGCTAAATAACTCTATTGTTAATGAGTTTCAAAAACATTATAGTTTTGACATGCGCTATAATACAAGTCAATTAAACACTTGGTATGTTAAACATGAGTAATGAGAGTGGAGAAGGGAGACAAGAGCGAATCTATCATCCTCTTTATGTTTAAATAGCTAACTAGTTTGTGCAGTTAAGATCATCGTAAAGAAAGAAAATAGCATGGTGGAGGCTTCATTGAGAGTTATGGGAGGCAATTTGTCAAGTCATGCTAAATTTAGAAAATTGTTTCATGATCTTTCGTTTTTTATTTTTTGTTTTTCCGAAACAAAAAAAAATTGTATTAATAATAAAATTGATCAAGTACAAAAGAGGAAGAGGTTTCCTTAGTGAAAGAACCAAAAACCAAAAAGGCTATAAGAAAGGAGCCCAACTCCTAACTAAATCCAAAAAAAAAAGGACTACCAAACTCTTCTCCTAGGTATACCAACAAAGAAACCCTATATTTTACTTTATCCCATATAGCAAAACATTCTTCTTTAAAAAATTTGAAAATCCTATGTTCCATATTCAAATAGCAGAGATCCATGAAGAACTATTGTGCTATTTATTAGTGAGTGCTATCATTGGACTGATCTTTTGGTGGGAAATGTTCTTTATTTTAGATAATGAAACCATTCCATTACTACCAACCCAAAGAAATACGACCTCTCTGAGATATACAGTTTATGCCAGAAAGGCATGAAGTTGGACTAATTTGATGATCTCTTCCTAATTTACTTCCCCAAAAAAATGCCATCATGGCAACCTTCCACAGGACCTTACCCCTAGGATCAATCCTAGGTGGAGGGGATAAATCAAGGAGTTCCTTGCAACTTATAGGCAAAACCAAAGAAATTCCTAGCTCTCTAAAGACCAAATTTGACATGAGAAAAAGGAGTGTAAAAACAGATGGTTCGCTGTTTCTCCTAATTTCTTGCATAAAATACACCATACTGGAGATAAAAGAAAAATAAAAAAAAGGAAAAGGCTTACATGTTACATTAAATCATGAGTTCTTGGTTTATCCAAAACTAGAAGTCAACAAAAAAACTTTAAGTTAGTATGGACTCAGGTTTTCCAAATTCTATTAGAAAAATTAAATACGTGGTTGATGATTTAGCTGTTGAAAATGATAAGCAAGATTTGATAGAGAACAAGCCACTTGAATCTTTGATGCCAAATCCTTCTATCCTGATCCACTCCTTTGACTATTGCCCTCTACAGCAAAGAAACGAACTCTAAAACTTCATTGACCTCCTCAAATTACTTGGGAACATGAAATCCCAAGACCGAACAACATTAACCCCTAGAGTATCTATGGAAATAAAGTATGCAATTGGATGGCCGTAAAGAGCGAAAGCTGAAATAACAACTTCCTTGCAATATAACCACTTAGGTGGCCAAATTTGCCGTGAAAATGAACAGTGAAGAAACAAATGGTTGACCGTTTCTCCATTATTTTTATGCAAAATGCATTAGTCGGGAGAGATTGAGAGATAAGGACTTATATGCAGCATCAAGTCGTGAGTATTTAGCTTGTCAAGAGCTAGAATCCAATAGAATACCTAAACTTTAGAAGGAACCCAGGTTTTCCAAATGCTCTTGAAAAAAGAAATTGGTACGGCTGAAGAATTATTAGATAAAAGAGAAAAATAAGACCACTAAAAATAAACCACTTGACTCTAGACTCCAAACCCTTCTATCTACAATCCCCTCCCTTAAATTTAGTGGCCTAATACTTGGAATTCAATGGCTGCACCATCTTGAAAGTACTAATGTTGATTGGAACCATCTCACTATGGAATTTAAAATGGGTGACGATTGATAGTTTTACAAAGGGATTGAAGGCTTAGGAACTTGGTGTCTTTGAAAGCAACGCTCAAGACAATTAAGCAACATGAACAAGATATTCTTTTGAAGCTTGGGTGTATGGATGTTCTTTTGGAGATGGTCAGGCCCACCTGCCTTTGGAAATTTTGAACCTTCTAAGACAACACCAGGTCGTTTTCAATATGCCTGTGGAGCTGCCACCTTCTCGAGGCCATGAACATGCTATTATTCTTAATGATGGTGTACCATCGGTTAGAGTGCGACCTTATCGTTATCCACAAATTCTAAAAGATGAGATCAAATAGCTTGAAAGGAGATCTTAGCCATAAATATTGTCTAGCCTAGCACCAGCCCATTTTCTAGTCTAGTTTTGTTGGTTAAAAAAAAAAGATGGCAGCTGGCGATTCTATGTCGATTATAGGGCTTTGAACAAAGCAATGGTTCTTGATAATTTTCCAATACCTAAGACGAGCTACATGGTGCGAAGATCTTTTCCATGCTTGAACTTAATTTGGGTATCACCAAATTAGAGTAAAGGAGCAAGATGTACCAATGACAGCATTTCAGACCCATGAGGGACATTACAAGTTTCTCGTAGTGCCCTTTGGTCTCCCTAACACACCCGCTACATTTCAAGCATCAATGAATGAAGTGTTTAAGGATTTCTTGCAAAAGTTTGTTCTAGTATTTTTTGATGATATTTTGGTTTATAGCATCTCATTGGGGGATCATTTGCTGCACTAAAAGCTAGTGTTATAGAAATTAGAAGCCCATAAGCTTTATGTGAATTAAAAAAAAAAAAGTCTGTTCGGTCAGCAACAAAATTGAGTATTTGGCCATGTCATTTTGGTTGATGGTGTAGTTGTTGACCCGTCTAAAGTTTAAGCGTTGTTAAAGTGGCCTACTCCTATGAGTTTGAAGGAATTATGTGGATTTTGGGTCTCAAAGGCTACTACTGAAAGTTTGTTGAGGGTTATGGAAAAATGCATGGCCTCTACTTGAACAACTCAAGTAAGATGCTTTTGGATGGAATTCAGAAGCAGAATGGGCTTTTCAACACCTTAAGCAAGCCATGGTGATAGCCCTAGTTCTTTATGAGATTTTTCTCAACCATTTGTTTTGGAAACAGATACTTCTGGTTTGGGACTTGGTGCAATGCTTATGCAAGACCAGCGACCCATCGCTTTTTTTAGTGAAGCTTTATCTCCTCATGCTCGGATGAAGTCGGTGTATGAGCATGAATTAATGCCTATAGTGCACGTTGTTCAAAAGTGGCGCCATTACTTGTTGGGGAGGTGGTTTATTGTTCGTACGGATCAGAAAAGTCTAAGAATGGCTCACAAAATTGTTGGATTTTGACATGGAAATCCATTACATGCCCAGGTTGGAAAATCGGGCATCCAATGCTCGTTCTCATATGGAGTTGGTGGGGTGAATTAGTTGCTTTACTGCCTCCTTAGCTGTTAGACGTGGATGGCTTATTGTAGCAGGTGGCAACAATACGTTTAGGGCAGAAAAAAATAATAATTATCCTTGAATCAAAAGAACTAAATACAGGGAAATAAATAGCAGAGGAATGCCCACAAAATCAGCAATTAAAGGGTGCAAAAAGTCAGCAAATCCTCTATTAGAAACTAGGAATGAAAACTACCTAAAATACTATTTCAGATTTATTTACAGAAAATAGAAAATCATAGAATGGCTTAATTAACTCCCACAAATCCGACACCGCCCCTCAGGTAGTTCAAAGTTAGGCCTAAACAATCCTTTCATGGGAATATCAGCTATGTGTTGCGTTGTAGGGACAAAAGGCATGCAAATAGCTTTGCAATCAATCTTCTCTTTTATTAAATGTCTATCTATTTCCACGTGCTTAGTGCGATTATGTTGTACTGGATTTTGTGCAATGTTGATGTATCACAATACAGCTTCATCGGCATGCTTATTAGCATCTTCAACTCTTCGAGAATCCTTTTTACCCATAGCATTTCATAGACTCTGCTAACCATAGCCTTGTATTCTACCTCAGCACTGCTCCTTGCAACTACATTTTGTTTCTTGCTTCTCCATGTGACCAAGTTTCCCCAAACATAAACACAGTATCCTGACGTAGATCTCTTCTCAACAACTGAACCTGCCCAAACTACATCGGTGTATGCCTCAATGTTTTGTTGTGAAGTCTTCTGGAAAAGTAAACATTTGCCTAGAGTGCTTTTCAAATATCAAAGAATCTAATATACTACTTCGAGGTGTTTCTCGTAAGCAAAATGCATAAATTGCCTTACCAAACTCACAGTAAAGGCAATATCTAGTCGTGTATAAGTAGATCAATTTCCCCACTAGTTTTTTATATCGAGTTGTATCTACTGGATCACCTTCCTTATCATCTTCAAGTTTCGGATTAGGGCCAATTGGAGTGTCCGCTAGCCTACAACTATTCATCCCAGTCTCCTTAAGAAGATCAAGAACATACTTCTGTTGGGTGACAACAATTCGTTTCTTAGATCTCGCAACCTCCATGCCAAGGAAATATCTCAAAGATCCCAAGTCCTTGATTTCAAATGTCGATAAAGAAGTTTTCAAATGGTTCATCACAAATACATCATCTCCAGTGAGAATCATATAGACAATCAGCACAGCTATCTTCCCATTCAGTGAATCTTTCTAATGAACATGGTATGATCAGCTTGTCCTTGAGTATACCCCTAACTCTTAACAAATTGAGTAAATTTCTCAAACCAAGCCCTCAGTGACTTCTTCAAGCCATATAAACATTTCCTCTATCTACACACCTTTGTACCAAACTTTTTATCAAATCTTGAAGGTGCATCCAATGTACAGTTCTTCCTCCAAGTCCTTATTGAGACATGCATTCTTAGTGTCCAACTACTGTAAAGGATAATCAAGGTTAGCAGGAAGTGACAAGCGAACCCTTACGGTATTTACTTTTGCAATTGGAGTGAATGTTTTCAGGTAGTCAATGCCATAGGTTTGAGTGAATACCAACTAATCGTGCCTTTGTATTGTTTCAGTAAGCCATAAGACTTATATTTGATAGTAAACGCTCATTTGCACCCTACAATTGTCTTCCCTTTTGGCAGATCTACTAACTCCTACATGTTGTTTTCTCCTTGAAGATTGCCTCCTTCCACTCAGGAACTTTCAAAGCATCTTGCACCCTATTAGGGATCTTAAAACAGGACAATTAAGAAGTAAAAGCATAAAAAATAGGTGTGAGTTTGTTATATGACATATAATGAGATAACGGATATTGGGTGCAAGCTCTGACACCCTTTTGGAGTGCAATGGGAAAGTTTAAATCATTTAACTCAGAGTTGGTACTTGGCCCAATTTCTGGACTAGGAGACTCAAAACTTGAAGGTGAAATAGGTTGAACATTTGTAGAGACTTGATAAGGATATCATCATGAGATGGCACAGTTGGAAGACTTGCATTTTTAGTATCTAAAACACTTTGACCCACTTCCTTATGGTATAAAGAAATCTAGGTTTTCAGGCTGAATGGTCAAGGGAGGGAGAGAATTATTTTGAGAATCTTCGGTGTGGAAAATACCGTCATGAAAAGCTGAATCTTGGTTTGGTTCCCCCCTTGAAGATGAGGCTTGAAAAATAAATGTAATTCAAAAAAGGTAACATCCATGGTAGCAAACATTCTTTTGGAAATAGGTTCAAAGCATTCATACCCGTTTTGATTAGGAACATAACCAACAAACACATTTTGTGGCTCGGGGCTTAAGTTTTCCATGATTATGGTCATGAATATAAACAAATGCAGTACAACCAAATATCCTTGAGGGTAGAGAAGAAGAAAGCCTATTTGTCGGATAAAACTTATGAAAAACATCAAAGGGTGTTTCAAAGTTCAAAAATCTATTAGGCATTCGATTCATAAGGTATGCAGCGGTAGGAACCGCTTCTGCCCAAAGATATTTAGGTACTTTATTAGTAAAAATTAAAGCCCGAGCTACTACTAATAGGTGTTTGTTTTTTCTTTCAACCAAGCCATTCTATTGTGGACTGTCAACACAAGACTTTGGTGAGTAATTCCTTTTTTTGAAGAAAAAATAACCCAAAATCTTTTTGAAATACTCGTGACCATTATCACTCCATAAAATTTGAATGGTTTTTTGAAATTGTGTTTGTACCATGGTGAAATATTTTTTTTAAAATTGTTTTTGCTTCAGATTTTTCTCTCATCAAATAAACCCAACTTAATCTAATGTCATCATCAATAAAAGTCACAAACCATCTTTTGCTAGAAAATGTAGGTGTTCGACACATTCCCTAAATATCACAACGAATAACAGTAAATGGTGCGGTTGGTTTGTAAGGTTGTAAGAATAAAGATGTACGATGATGTTTTACAAACTAACACACTTCACATTAAAAGATGGACTTTTATTCTAGAATAAATTTGAAAACAAATATTTTAAATACTGAAATTTAGGATGGCTTGGCCAATAGCGTCATAACATAACATAATTATCTTTGGAAATAAAAGCAGAATTTAAACAAATACTTTGACATCGTCTGCTCGTGTCAAGTCCATCTTCAAAATAGTAGAGCACTACCAATCATCCTCCCTAAGGTCAATTCCTGAAACTCACAATATGAAGAATAGAAATTAGCTTGACATTGATGATCAGAGGTAATTTTACTGACGGACAACAAACTGCAAGACAAATTAGGAATGTGAAGCACATCACGAAGAATCAACGAAGGAGTGAGTTTGACAGTTCCTATCCCAGCAATGATCGAGAGCGAACCATCTACAATTTTTGTTTGTTTATTGCTTGCACAGGGACTATAAAATGGGAACAACTTGAAGCAACCAGCCATATGATCAGTTGCGCTAGAGTAAATGATCCAAGAATAAATAGAATTAGGATTGACACTCAAACACGCAGTGGTTAGGGAATTACCCTTTTGAGTCAAAGAACAAGATGGAGTTGAGGACAATTTCAAAGATTGTAGTAGTTTGTATAGGTGCTCTAATTGCTCCTTGGTGAAAGAAACTACCTCCGATTTGGTAGAATACTCGGATACTTTAGCCGTGGCTTGGTATGCTCGACCATCACATTTGGATTTTGGCTTCCAATTTGCTAGTTTACCATGTAGCTTCCAACAGGTATCCTTCGTATGCCATAGTTTTTTGCAATGTTCGCACCAGGTCTTTTTTCGGCCGTCGTTTTCAAAATCGATACCTCTAAAATACAAGTGCTGAATTTTTAGTTCCCAAGTTGGGGCCAGTTTCATTGCTTTGTAACACAGTTTTCCTCTTCAATTCTTCACGTCTAACTTCACAAAACACTTCTCAAATGGAAGCCAAAGGTTTTCTGCCAAGAACATGGCCTCGGACCTCGTCCAAACTCTGATTAAGGTTGGCTAGAAACATGTAGACCCTGTCGTTTTCCTCTCCTCTTGGGATGAGCATAGTCATTGGAATTCTCCCAAATATTGTCATAGCACTGATCAAGTACCTGCCATAACATCATCAATTCGTAGTAATAGGTGGTGACATCATGATTATTTTGCTTGGGTTGCCAAAGTCGGGTTTTCAACTCGAATATTTGAGATAGATTTCCAAGGTCTGAGTAAAGGTCTCAAATGGCTTCCCACGCGTCTCGAGCAGTAGGAAGGAATAGACCTGGCTTCCTAATGGCTAGCTCCATTGAATTGATGAGCTAAGCAATAACAAGGGCATTCTTGGACTAAGATTTTTTCATAAGAGGATCTCCAATAGAAGGTTTAGAAACCTCGCCAATTAAGTGTCCGATCTTGCCCCTGCCGTCGACACCAATTTCACGGACTGAGCCCACTCGAGGTAACTATGCCCATTGTTGCTCCCTATTCAGTCTGCCAACAGAAAAAATATTCCATGTTGTCTCAACTGATCTTTCGCAGCCTTTTCCCATTTTTAATCAGGTTTGGGATGACGTGGATTATAGAAGGCTTGCCTAAGTTAGAAAGATATTATTTGATCTTGGTTGTGGTGGATCGGCTGAGCAAATATGGACATTTCATTCCTTTGAAACATCCTTTTCCAGCCAAGAGTGTTGTAGGTGTTTTTCTCAAAGAGGCTGCGCATTTGCATGGTTTTCCACAATTCATCTTATCGTATTGGGATAAAGGGTTCTTGATGCACGTTTGGACCAAGTTGTTTCGCCTCCAAAGGACTACCTTGAGGCGTAGCATTGTTTACCATCCTCAAACAGAAGGTCAAACTAAGGTGATAAATCACCATTTGGAAACTTATCTTCATCGTTTTTCCAATGATAAGTCAAAGTCTTGGGTCCGCCGGATTGCTTGGGAGGAGTACTAGTGTAACATCTCTTTTCATTCCACTACTAAACTTGCTTCTTTTTTATTCGTTTGGGCTTGATTGTAACGCCCCCTTACGGACGTCACAATAATCGTTACTTTCATCTTTGTTAACATTATTTATAAAATAAACCATTAAATTTAAACACAGCTTAATAAACATATCCCAAGATCCATGCATACAATTTTTTTTTTAATTTCAAATATTTCAAATCTTTTTTTTTTAAGTTTATCAATGCCAAATTAACAAAACCATAATTCAAATAAAACTTCAAAACAAACTTTAAAATCAGTTTAAACAGTTCGATAGACCAAATTTATGTAAAATCAAAATAAATGTAAAACAAGTCTTCTTACTTAATAGTGCGAAAATTATAGGATTCAAAGAAATAAAAACATAGTTCAAAAAAATTATTCTTTCTTGGCGTTTTTTCGTTTTCGATCCATCATTCATAACCCACACGCCCGTCTTCGCCCTCCACCTATTCTATGGTCCTCTTACCTTTATCTACAACATGATTATAAACTAAGTAAGCAAAAGCTTAGTAAGTACACTTTCCTATCTCACAACATAAACATTTTATGAAAATCTTTATGAAACATTGTAAACATAATCATCATTAACATAATAGTGCACTTAGCACAGCTTTATATAGAACATATCTTTC
>CAMOHE010055645.1:12213-39552 GCA_946598075.1 Artocarpus hirsutus
TCAGCTCTCATCATCCATCTCAATTCCCCCATCAAAGCTTGTAACTGTAGGTTCAGAATGGTTCGTTGTTGGACCTCTTCAGTTGAATTATCTTTTGGATTGTGAGACATGTTTAAAGTCTGCAAGAAAAGGTTAGGAATCTCACAAGCACTCCCTCACGTGTTTCACTCAAGAATGATTCGCTCACACTTGTGTTTCACTCAAATTGGCTCTTAACTTGATGTTCTCAACTCTCTTGCCTTTTTCCACTCGTTGTGACTTCTCAAATTCTTAATCAGACTCAAGAAACACACAAGATTCAAGCAGCAATTCAAACAAACTAGACTCTACCCATACAATCCGTAAGATTTGACATGCAATTCATACAATGGCAAACGAAGACTCAATAACAATGATGCTAAATCACAAGAACGTGTAAAATGAATAGCTAAATTTTTAATTTTTTTTTGCTATGGAGTAAAGTGTGTAATGGGCTTATGGAACCTTATAGAGGTAAAAACAAACAAAAAAATTTAAGATGGATCTCCAGAGTCTTTTTTTTTTCGGATCCTCTTGTCTTCTTCTTTCTTTTTTTTTTTCTTCTTTTTGGATCCTTTTTTTTTTTGGTTAAACTAGAATCAACACACAAATAAGCAAGTGTGCACGAATAAATGAGAATCAAATAGAAACAACTGAATTTCAAATCAAACAGAAACTAACACAAGTATTCAAGCAAACGGAATTGGCAAAAATTCAAACAAGGAGAAAACAAAAGAAGAAAAGAGTTCGGCCAAGAAATTCAGACCTTAAACCAGAATGTTTTTTTGTAGGACTCTAAATTCGACTAAACAAGAACAAGAACATAAAATAAAGGATAGTCAAACTCGCCTTGGAACCTATGCTCTGATACCAACTGATATGAACCCCACCGACTAACGCGACAAGACCCAACACCAAATCTAGAATCAAACTCCTAATCCCTTAAGACACACGTTTGTTGAGCCTTGACCCGTAGTCTAGAGAGACGCGAACCAAGAACCACAGATAGGAAGACGCCACACCTAGAATTTGCAAGAACACTTAAACTCTAGATGATAAGTTAGTTTGTTGAACGCCACAAGATTAATCTTGATAAGTTCAAAGAGTCTTCTCAAGAAAATAAGAAGAACGCAAGAAAGTCTCACCAAAAGTCATGAATAGTGATCTGATTTATTAAAATTGAAATAACAAAGTGTTTACAGTTATAATAGGAACAATTTTCAGCCCAAAAGAATCCCTAATCGAATGTTGACTTAGAAAATCCCTTAATTGGCGCTTTCCCATGCGAAATTAAGCCCTAAAATCTGACTTTGCTGGCTGTTATCTAATAGAAATAACATAAAAGGAAAGTACTAATTTTATCCCTTAAAATGTGCCTAACCTAATCTAGAAAAAAGGAAAAATATCCAGGTTTGTTTTCTTGCCTAACAAATCCGAGTTTGGCAACTAAGAAATCACAAAAATTACATTAGAAAGATAATTTGATGATGAGACTCGAACATGATAACATGGCACCCACGTGTCGATCCAAAATAGGAAGTTTGCCCCACAATTTATTAGAATCATGCACCATCATCAATGTGAATCTTCTAGAACCTTAATCATAGTGACTAGGCTTTCTTGTGATTGATTTGGGCCCATACCGGGGCTCCATTTATGTGACATGTCATAAACTTGTTGAATGAGCCCGTTCAATGCTTCCTTGAATCGCTTGGTTTTAGATCTTGTGATTGGACTACTTGAATGGCTTAAGGGATCATGAACATGGCTCCTAACTTGTACAGCTCCACTGCGTGCATCATTATGGATATTTTATGGACATCTCGGAAGAAAAATCTTGCCCTTATAGATCTCTATCAAGACTTCAAAATATGAATATTGTTGTGGAAATATCGAGAATATTGTGGACATTTTTATCCTTGGATATTTATTTGTATAGGAGGGGAAAAATAGTAATTAGGTAAATACATAAAGAATTTTTATTTAAAAAACTGTAGGATTTTTATCTGAATTAATAATATGCAGAAATTTAAGGGACGCTCTTTCTAAAAAAAAAAGGTTTTTTTGAAGCAAGAAAAAAGTCGACGCAAAGACAACATGTGTCCTCCACTAACTGATCCAAATGCTGCGGCATTGGCCCTCCCCAACCAACCATCATCCCCACATCAACATAGTCAGTGATGTCAAATTATCATGTTTGGCTTGGTTGGTTCAAGCAACAAGAAGTATTAAGTTGTTAGATGCTAAAAAAAAAAAGCTTGTTAATATTTGTAGTTATGTCGGTTAATCCAAACATGGATAAAACTCAAAAATGTTACAATGTAACTGTACCTTGATTATGAGTGTTACTGAACAGGCAATACATTTAATTGGACAGAGGCTCATTCATGTCATGGCCAAAATGGGTCGTAATTGTGCCAAATTGTTTTGTGTCTCTCGCAGCTGCCAAATTAGTCAAAACGCAAATCTCTTTCCTTTCATTTGGGTTTTGCTTATTTTTATCCAATTTTTAGTGGCCTTGGGGACTTTTCACCTACTCTTCTTTTCCTGTATTTGTACGCACTTCTCAAATTTGTATTAGCGTTGAGTAGAGATGTTAAAACTAGGTCCGGCACGACATGATACGACACAATTATTAAATAGATTTAGCCTATCTTGCTAATTAAATGGGCTGGACTTTATACAACTTTTAGACACAAAACATGTTAAAGGCACGACACGGTAAGGACCCGACAGGACCACCAGCACGAGCACAAATACGAGCACATTAAAAGCACAATTGAGGTCTAATTATAAGCATGATTAAAATATGTAATTTAAAACTAATTTTACTAATATATGTTATATTTTTATAAAGAAGTTCTAAATTTTTAATATATTTGATTTAAAAAGAAAAAAAATTAATACTTATCATCTTTGATTTACGTAAAAAAACTAAATAATGAAAACCACACCATACATGATTTTATAATGTTGTTGTCCTTAGAAAAGTTTTTTTTATTAATCATGCGCTTTTTTTTTGTTAAGCTTTAGCGTTTTTATCTTTTTTGTAAATTTAACATTAAACAGAAAAAAAACATATTAAAAGTTAAAACTACAAACAAAAGCACAAATATACAGGTATAAACATGACCCAAATACTTTTTAAGCACGATCTATTAATAAATGTGCCATATACTAAACCTAACACGACACAATAAATAAATAAACAACTACAAACACAGCACAGGCCTAAACAGGTCCTTTGACATCTCGAGGGTTGACCTTCTTCGCGGACCATAAGCGTCACGCTCATTATATTATTGTTGTATCTTCTTCTTTTTTAGCTGCCGCAAAGAGTTTCCTTCTATCTACTTCCTTGTAGTAGAAGATTAAACTCGATAATTAAAAAAAAAAAAAGCAAAAAATATGGGTTCTCAGGAGGATAACAGATCTCTCTTAGAGGACACTCTCTTGCAGGTTTTATCTCCCCACTATCTGCTTGCGTATTTTAGGATCATATTGTCTTTTTTATAGCCTTCAAATTTCATCTGGATGTAAAAAAGGGTGATTTTCTGAGCTGAAAGTCTGCTTGACAAGTGCATTGTTTTGTTTTGTTTTTTTTTTATTTTTTTGTTTTGATCAAATAAGTGCTTAGAAACAGCACTGTGGAGGCTAGAACTGGGGGACCCAAGAGATAGCTGAGGAGTTTTTATTTTTATTTTTAATTTTTATTCTTAGAAGTGTTGAGTATAATGAATTCTTTTGATAATGAATGATACAAATCTGGTTCTTTCTCTCTCTCCCTCTGTTCTTCTCCCCTTCCTTTTCATTTTAATTTTTTTTAGTCTTCAGTTTTGCATGGAATAAAGTTCATATTACTCGGCTCCACCGAGATTTCAATTAGAACCATACTAAAAGCAGTATAGTCAGGTCCAACAAAAACTTATCTTTCCCGTTCATGAGATGAGTTTCAATATCAAAAATATAATAATTATTTGTTGGTACCAAAAAAGCTACTTTATTATAAAGAAAACAAAGACTTAACCTGTTTAAGATCTCTTTAACAGTTTTGTTGTCCAGGTTGTCATTATTTTCCAGGATCTTGTATTATTATTATTATTATTTATTTTTTTTAATATCAATGTATGATGCTTAGCGCCTGCATACCTTCAGGAGAAAGGCAGCGGGCTCTATACCGGCGATGGTTCGGTTGACATTCATGGGAAGCCAGTTCTTAAAATTAATACCGGAAAGTGGAAAGCATGTCCTTTCATTCTAGATGTTTCATCGGTTCTAAGTAGCATTTCTTTTGTTTAACGTTTTATCCCATCCTTAAATAGTTGTAACATAAAATGCAGGAACTTTTTTCTGTGAACGTCTGGCCTTCTATGGCATTTCTACAAATCTTGTTAATTATCTTATACAAAGACTCCATGAGGGAAATGTCTCTGCAGCAAGAAATGTTACCACTTGGCAAGGCACTTGCTATCTTACTCCTCTAATTGGAGCCATCTTAGCTGATACCTACTGGGGTAGATATTGGACGATTGCTGGTTTCGCCACAGTTTATTTAGCTGTATGTAGTTAAAGTCATCATTTTTCTTCATGAAATTAACTTTATTTGAAGTACTTGAACACATTTCCTTGAAAGCATCTCTTAAAGTGCCAAAATAGTGTGTGAATGCCAGATTTTAACATTTGACTTGGAAAACTACCCTCTAATGCAATGTCATTTTTTATGCTAAATTTAATATATGTTATACGATATTAATTTGCACCACTTGTAGCTCTGTCAAATTTTGAAATTTGATTGCTATGTGGATTGATGTATTACTCTTTTCATTTAATCATCATAACAATGTTGCTTTCAATTTGTTTTGATATTGAAACTTTACTTTTACAAGTTCTAAAATTCCATAATTATGATAGTCATTGATAGCATTATGCATTGGAGTTCAAAATATAATAGCACATCAAATATGCTATTTTCACGGCATTGGCATTTGCATTAGAGATGGTCTGACCTAAAAATTCCTATATTTTAATATTACTGAATGTTTGTACTTGTGATTGACTTAGGGTGTTTGTGCATTAACTCTCTCAGCATCAGTTCCAGCATTGAAGCCTAGTGAATGTTCAGATTCTGGATGCCCCTCAGCTACTCCTACACAGTATGCAGTATTCTTTTTTGGGCTCTACATGGTTGCACTAGGGACTGGTGGGATCAAACCTTGCATATGGCCTTTTGGGGCAGATCAGTTCGACGATTCCGACCCTAGGGAAAGGGTAAAAAAGGGATCTTACTTCAACTGGTTCTACTTTTCTCAAAACATTGGCGCTATTATAGCAAGCACCTTACTGGTCTGGATCCAAGATAAAGTTGGTTGGGGCCTTGGATTTGGAATCCCTGCTTTGCTTATTGGCATAGCGATTGCAAGTCTGTTTTCGGGCACACCCCTTTATAGATTTCAGAAACCAGGGGGAAGCCCTTTGACAAGAATATGCCAAGTTTTGGTAGCTGCATTTCATAAGAGGAAACTGGATGTGCCTGAGGATAGTAGTGTCCTCTATGAAACGCAAGAAAGAATCTCTGCTATCGAAGGGAGTCGTAAACTTGAGCACAGCAATGAACTAAGGCAATCATCTCCATAATTTTTCTTAGTTTTGACTAATGCTATCTTAATTAGAGATCTTTTTACATTATGGTACTGTTATATTTATGTATTTTTGCCCCTTTTGCTGCAATTACATCCATGCTTCTCTGACACTTTGTTTCTGAATTCCTTGACAACAAAGGCTGTATTCCCGTTCTATATTCATTATAACAACACCAAACTCTCCTCTTTTTCACTTGAAAAAAAAACTCTCCTTTTTGTTTTGGGTGATAGGTGCCTAGATAAAGCTGCCTTACTCTCCAAAACTGAAGTTGAAAGTCAGAATTTCTCGGATCCATGGAGGCTTTGCACCATTACACAGGTTGAGGAACTAAAGATTTTGACCCGCATGTTCCCGATCTGGGCAACTGGTATAGTCTTCTCTGCTGTTTTTGCTCAAATGCCTACCCTTTTTGTTGAACAAGGAAAGGTAATGGACAGAATTGTTGGGTCGTTCACTGTTCCTGCCGCATCTCTTTCGCTTTTCAATCACATTAGTATCATTATCTTGGTGCCCGTCTACGATAGGGTGATTGTCCCAATTGCAAGGACATATACAGGCAAGGAAAGAGGCTTCTCACAGTTGCAACGGATGGGAATTGGACTTTTCATTTCAGTTCTATGCATGTCTGCTGCTGCACTGCTCGAGATTAAGCGGTTGCAGTATGCAAGGGAGTTTGGAATGATTGATGCAGAAGTTGCCGTACCGCTGACCATATTTTGGCAAATTCCACAGTATTTCTTGCTGGGGTCTGCGGAAATCTTTACTTTTATTGGACAACACGAGTTCTTCTATGAGCAGGCGCCAGATGCTATGAGGAGTTTGTGCAGTGCATTTTCTCTTCTGACAAATTCTTTGGGGAATTATCTCAGCTCTTTGATCTTGACAATTGTGACTTACTTCACAACAAAAGGTGGGAAAGTTGGATGGATTCCAGATAATCTGAATGAAGGACATCTTGATTATTTTTTCTGGCTCTTGGCTGGGCTCAGCTTCTTAAATATGCTGGTGTATATAGTTTTTGCCAGAAAGTACAAGGAGAAGAAGACTTCTTGAAGGTTTATCTCAGAGAGAAATGGTTTGATTCTTTGATGAGATGGTATTGGGCATGACAAAGTTTCACTAAAACAATAGTCACTTTCTTTCAGGGATGAAGTGAAGTTATATTTGTAAATTAGCATGCGTGTTAATTCGATCAAGATGCTATTCGTGATCATGGTTATGCATTTTCGCTAAAATGCATTCGCTATTACTTTTATCAAATATTACGTCTTATTTGGTAGCAACTGTATAATAGAACCTTTTGGAAGGATGACTTGTTTATACATTTGTGTGATATAAGTCTTTTCAGAGGGTTATTATGGTTAATGGCAGTTTTATTTTGTTCTTTTAGTATCTGGCTGATTTAAATTTTAAGCTTTGTACGTTCTTGTATATGAGCGGATTTGGTAACATAATTTTCTTTTTCAGGGAATTTCCATCGCAAAAGTTGAATTGCTTTCAAACCTTTGGTTAGAATCTGATGTCACAAATGAGCCAATTGGGTTTTCATCAAGTACCCTTTCTCGACCCAAGTGTGACATTCTAGAATTGAGAAAGTCACACACACGTATGTATAAATCCGTGTGTGAACGACAGTGGGAAAAGCAAGAGACGTGGGGTGTGTGTGTGTTTTTTTTTTTTTTTTTTTTTTCCTTCTTCCTTTTTAATTTTATTTTATTTTATTTTTATTTTGCAGTAGACTGAGAGGATTTATGTGAGAATTGAGAGAAAAGTAAGAGAAGTGTAAGAATGCATGCGTAGTCAAAAAGTGATAGTTAGGGCTATAGTAATGTTTGCATGAAACGGAAATTGAAAGGGGGAAAAAAAATCTATATCTATCACTAAAAAAGAACAAGGGAAATGTGAGATTTTGTAAAATTATTAGTAGCAAATATTATCAATATTTTGAAATGTTAGTAAATGTCATATGTCTTAAATTATCCCCAGATGTCATATGTTAGCAAAGTCATTGTGTAGACCAAAATATCCTCAGATGTAAAATACCCTAACAACAAAACTTAATCTTTTTTGGGAAATTAGGTTGGGTGGCCGTTTGCCATCCAGCCCAAATATTTAGCCTCCATTGTTCTAAATTAGGCATATAACCAGTGTGTTTTACATGCTTCTATGGCTTACCAATTTCACCCTCTTCTCCTTCTCATCTCACGTTATCGTTTTCAGTTTTTTTTTTTTAAGGACGTGTCTTCTTTAGATTTAGTTGAGGCGCAATAATTTTTTTCTTTTGCTTTTGTTTGCTTTCTTGAAGGTCTGTCGACTGCTGGGGTTTCGGTTTTTGGATAAGAGAGCTATGTTTTAAGGATGTTTTAGTTTTTTTATCCTATTAGTTAATTAAAAGATGAGTGCATTGGTCATTTCCAATTTTTAAAAAGTTGGGATAGTTACCTAAAAAAAGGGGAAATGATCATATTTGACCAAATTTCTTCTTCTTCTTCTTCTTCTTCTTTTTTTCCTCTCCTCTTCCCCCTCTCTGTCTTTCTCATCTCTCTCGCTCTTCTCCATCAGCGTCGCTACAAGATGCCGAAACGATGGTTGCCACTCGTCATCATCATCGCTAGCCTCGTGAAGACGACATGCTTTGCTGGTCGCCTCTATCTCGTCGCCAAACCAGATTTGTCGTCGAGGATGAGATATGCTATTGAGGATGATATCTATTATAATGATCAAGAAAATATCAGAATTAAATAATATAATTCACATATTTAAGTCAAGGATTTTCCTAAAAATATCATGTATGAATTTTTGTAATTGAAAGATTTATGGAATTAATATAAATATTTCAAAAATTCTATAGTAAATTTTAAAGTTAAGATTTATAAACTTTCACAATTGAATAATTAGGTTGACAAATTCTATTGCGATTTAAAATGGAAGAAATTTCAATATGTAAACAATTTAAGAATTGTAATAACAAGAGTTTTTCAGTGCAGTACATTGTTAGCAGTGTATCGAGAAAAACTCCAATGCTCAACAATTCCTTGATTGCCAATTAATTTAAATCAGAGTTATGTGAGTAGAAATTTTCATAGAAAATGCTACATGAGCTTGGAAATTTACAATATCACAAACTTAGGTCACTACCAAGTTTAGATGCAAAAAAAGTCAAGTCTAGATTTTCATTAAATTTATAAATAATTTTAAAACAAAAAATATTCTAAAATTGGTATGCAACTAAAATATATATCAGTATCAGTTTACACTATGATTGGCTTTAGCTGCATTTAAAAAATAGGAAAGGATCTATCAAAAATTAAATTTTCCAGTCAGCTAACTTAGTCATTCTCTAGCAGTGCAAATTAATCTATTTAATAGGAATCTTTAAGGATAAGCTTCAAGGACAAGAGTTGACTTTGAATTAGATTTGATTTGATATTGTCCTAGGTGCATTAAGGAGACAAAAATCTTATTATCTTTCATTAGAAAATGGCACGATACTCAGGGGTTTTTAATCCAAAATTTTCCTCCAAGTAAGCTTGATTTAGAGCTTAATCAAAGTAAGGTTAAGTGGGGGAAATTGTTTAGTTTTGGTCTGTAAATAAGTGTACTTGCACGAGATCACATTTTTACTTCATTTTCTCTTTTCTCCACGCTTCCAAAACTGGATCCAAACACAAAGAATTCTTCAAAAAAAATTTCTTTCCATTCCTCCATCAAAACCAAGTATGATCAAGCTCTCCAAGAGAAATTTTCCTCTCAATTTCTCCTCCCAAAACTGAACATAACACAAGGGTCCTTCAAGAATATTCTTCTCATTTTCACACTCTCAAGAAACAGTTTCCCTGAAGTGTTTATTAAGGTAACTCTCTAGGCTTTTCTCTTTATTTTCTTAACTAAGAAAAGATGTCATTTTTAATTAGTTAAACTGATATGCTAGTGACCAAAAACAAGAGGAAGGAAGAAGGAGTTAGTTGTCCTAGAGTGATCTTTCAAGGAAGTCTCTACAAGGGTAAAAAGATTCTAAACTTTGCTCCTGTAATCCTTTGGTTAATTCCAAGTTCATATTTTTATAAGTTATTTTATGTTCTAGCAAGGAAATGGATCGAAATAATTCTTATTTATTTTGGTTAGTATCACTTTATATGCATTTTGTTGTGATAAGTTAGGTTATGTATGTTTAGTTTAGGTATTTTGTATGTTTGATGTTGTGGAAAAATTTTCCACAAATTTTAATCACGAAAACGAAAGCCTTAAAGTCAGATTTAAAACTTTTTTGAACTTGACACTTTTAGATTTCGACGTTTTGAATAAAACTCCTTGACTGTAAAAAAACTACAGTTTTCATTTTAAGATGGGTTTTATAGGCAATTTTTCAAAACTACTCATGGCTACAAAAAAAGCTGTTTTGATGCTGTTCAAAACTGTTTCTAGCAAGTAGTCATTGTTTTTGGCCGTTTCAAACCCGAATCATATTTTTTCCCAAAGAAAAAGTTTCAGTTTTTTGACAACACAAACAACTTTCATGAAGAAATTTTTTCTAAAATTTGCCTCTAAAATATAGTTGTGGATGGTTTTCCAAAACTATCCAAAAACTGTATTTGTGAGCTATAATGGTTTTTTAAAAGTTTTGGACTGTTTTGAGGCCCAATTGTATTTTATGCCGAATATAAAACTTTTAGATTTTGTCAAAATAAAGTACTTTTATGAAGAAACTTTTACAAAAATCTATCTCTAAGGACTTCAAATTGGATTAATAAAAACTATCAAAACTTTTTAATCGATAAAGCTTGCAAAAAAAAAAAAAACTAAAAAATGAATATACTAAAGATAGTGAAGAGGATTTTATATAGGCATGGAAGTTTTTAAACCCCGTTTTTGAAACAAGTAACTCCATGAAAAAAAAAAACTTTGAAAGAAAAACTATCCCTAACATATAATTTTGTGGTAACGTTTCAAAACTAACTAAAAAGTATCTCTCAGTACTAGTTTTTTACCAATTTCAAACGCTTATTTAAAGTGCATTTTTGATACAAAACTTTGAGTTGCATGTATATTGTTATAGTATGACTTTAAGTTACAAAAACTGTATCGATTTTTAAGTGAACGTTAAAAACCTAATACGCTAGATTCTTAGTATTACAACGCTAAACAAAGTCAATGTCTGCCTTAGTCTGGTTAGCCACTCAGGTTAAATTTTTAACGATACGAGGTATAAAACATCTTAGGATCATTTTTGGACTTAATGGGCTTTAAACCAGTTATGAGCCCACTAGATGAATTGAGAAAATGGTTAATCAAAACTTAGTTCAAGGACCATGAATTTCTGTAATTTAGTTAATTGAAGTCATATAGACTTTTTTTGGTAGAGGTCATGTAAACTTAGTAACAATAAGTAATTAATTATTCTAAATTAATTAATTATCAATCTTAATACAAATTAAAGGCAATTAAGGAAAATTAAATCTTATAAGGATTAATTAAATAATTAATCCTTGTAATAGAAATAACGGTTTTCATGATCTTTTGATAAAAGGAAATACGATTTGATATAATGATCAAAATTCTCATGATTATGCTAAAATCTAAATAGCATAAAATAAAGATGTTCTTACACACTCTTAATGGGTGTTTTACATAGAATTGTTTTCAATAGACGATAAGGAATTCAGGGCTAATAGAGAAACCTACTGCAAGAAAACAAGTAAGTAGGAATCTCGTCTACAGTATGAATAATTTAAAAAGGATGTTTCTCATACTTTACAAGGTAGAAAAGCATGTCTAAATTTTATATCCTAGTATGCAATGCCATGCCATATTGTATACTCACTAAATAGTTTAGTGAAAACCCTTAAGGACGAATTTAATTTGAGTGTCGTACCAACCTCTCAACCTACGGAGAGGCTTAAGATTTAAATATAAAATTCAAAATTAATTAGATCATGGTGTTGTTGGGACCTTGCAAGCCCTAACTTCCCAATGATCATGCACACTCTGTATGACTACTTGGGCCCTATAAAATAATAAGATGTGATCATAATTAAGCATAATCGGCACATGCATATTACTGCTATATGCTATTTTAAATGTTTTATGAGTTAGAGTTTCTACTTGATGAGTGAAAGCTCATCCAAGTATGTTTCATACTATAGTTAAATAGCCTATCAATAATGTCTGATAAATGGTGACGAAGCAACAAACGATCAGAGTGGAGCTATGAGAAATAGATACCGCACGCTTTAATTTTCTGCACTAGTTTTTGTTATTTATGACTCTTTTGATTTTATGTGAAAATGTATAACTATATAACCCTAAGTAAAATGTATATATGTTTGGATGAATATTGAATCACTATAATATTTCTACTTCTATAGCAACAAAAGGTAAAAAATGGTTTTAATTAAGAATTAATTAGTAAAAGTATTTCAAAAATGTTTCATAAAATTATGTAAGCTATAAAAATGTAGGTTTAAATAGTTAAGTAACGACCATATTAGTAGGGTCATTATAGTTGGTATCAGAGTTGGTTTCTTACCATCCTATTCTACATCGTCATGCATCTGCTCCACCACTGTCCAAGTTAGAGTTTGTATATTCTCTTAAGTTATATTTTAATGTTAAGTTACATTTTATTATTATTATTATCCTATAATAGATTATGGTTGTGCTAGTAGATCCATGTCAGATAAATGTTGATTGTAGAGCTACGGTAGCATTCCAGGATATAGTGACCAATTCCTTCTTATGGAACTACTAGCCTTACCTATTAGCAAAGTGGATCAATGACTTGGAGGAGATCTTCACTTTGTGCTATATCGAGGACTGCCTATGAGCTTCCTTAGCTACCACTAGATTATGAGGCTACGCTTTTGCTTCATGGCTCTGACTAGGAGTTAAGCACCAGTAATGTGATTGGAGGGAGTTCAAGTAGTAGGTGAGAGCTAAGTTTGGGGTGATATGTTATGGTACCGTCTAGGTTCCTAAGTAGCATAGAAATGCTCATATTTAGGATGACAAGCAGTTGAGACATTAAAAGGCCTTAGTCACCATCTAGGATGCCTATAAGGAGAAGACTATGGCACACTACTGTCAGTGATTCCAAGATGCTATGTTGCCCGAGATATCAGCCACTATTCCATCAGCCAAGGTTTGTGCTCTTATTTGGAGATGTGTGCCTATGAAGGTACAAGAGATGGTACTCAACCATAAACAATATCATAGTACCCGGCATTTTCTGTTAGAGATCGTATATGGAGAGCAAGATAGACATAGGGTACAACAACAACTTTAGGCTAATGCTATTGCAACACAATGAAAGCAAGAGGCCATTAAGAGACATTTTCATGATGACAATGATGACGATGATGTCCTAGACTATGTGTTAGGAGCACATGATGATGATGATGTTCTTGATTATGTGCCCGAAGCACATTATGATGATGATGACGACCAGCCCCTACCAAAGCATATCATCCAAGCCAGTGATGATGAGTTTTCTAAGAAGGAGGATCCCTTCGAGGATGATGAGTTCTTAGATGCAAATTTAGATATAGAGTCTAGACTATTGTTAGACGGATAGAGATCTCCATTTTAGAGCTTACTTTTGTAGAGGATCCCTTTTGTTGCATTGTGAGAAGTGGTAGATCACTCTCATCAGACCTTATTTTGCATTTTGATGTATTGTGGAAGTGGTAGATCACTCTCACTTGACCTTATTTTGGCCTTTTAATTTACAGTGAAAAGTATTGGATGCTCTCATTAAACTTTACTGGGATTTTGTTGTACAATGAGATATGTTAGACACTCTCACCAGACCTTACCATGACCTTTTGTTGTATTATAAGAAGTGATAGACACTCTCACCATGACTTAATTATACCCTTTTATTGATGTACTATGGGAAGTGTTAGTCACTTCCAACCAAGTTGTATTGTGTTATCTCATGTATGAATTATAGCAAGTGACAAATATTCCCAATAGATTATTATACAACAGTTTATAGATACATGGATATATGCATATGATGCTACGGAAGTGATACACACTCTCAATAGCTACACTAAAAGTTTGTCTTTAAATGAAATCTTGTATGCAATGATTTTGATTCTTGGAGCCACTTTTTATGGTGTGATTTGTGTGTGTATAGAATTTTGATCTACGCAAAAATGGAATTAATTTTTCCACGCACTAGAAACTTAAGAATGTATGTAACCTTCCTTGTTTAACGATAGGACCATGGTATGACCACAAGCTCAAGATGCTCTAGGACTACAAGAAATTTTATTACTGGCTTAAATTGTTGGAATGGGGCAACAATTGTAAGCTCTGCAACAAGAAATGAACATATTATGTGAACTGTTAGCACGACAAAACCCCTACCTCTAGTTGGAAGGGTGTCGACTCAAGACAATCTGCCTACACTAAAAGGTCTGGATGTACTAGGAGTGATGAGGACATCGGTAGCACAAGCAAGAGCACGTGGGATGAGACATATTTAGATCCAATTCAAGTTCCCATTGGTCTGGTTACGAGAGCTCATGCGAAGAAGTTCATAGAAATGCTTCTTGGGCTGATTCAAGCATCTTGGGCTCAAGCTATCGCATGGAGGCCCATTGAGGGAATTGCATGTGACATCCAGACCAACAAATGAGTGATTCAAGTTCTAGAAGAGACCGAGTAATCGTATGGCTGCAAATAAATCAAGCTACTTTTCATTTCAGTTACTTTCCCAATTTGAGGCGACAAGTGGCAAGAAGAATGAGCTATTTATCTATTTATTGTCTAGTTTCCTTTTTTTAGAAACATGCTTTTTTTATTTCATATTATTGTAAGGCTTTTAAGCCATTTAGGGAACTTACCTTATTTGCTTTAGATTGGGCTTTTTTTTGGCTAGTAATTGATTTGCCCGAAATTCCATGGGCAATTAGGAGCTAAAAATTCACAAAGGAGAAACTACTATATATTGTAACGAATTTCATTCAATGGTAATCAGTTTTTACACACAATTTGAGGTTTAATTCTCTTCGGTTCCTAAACAAACTATTCAAACTTATCAGAAAATTCCGTGGCGTTCATAGGCTTATCAATCAGTTCGTCCATAGCTAATTGTGGCGTCCTCACATACCAAGGTTTGTGCTTCTTGTTGGGCATCGGGTTGCGGTTCCGTACTAAACCGATTTTGAATTTTCGATCTTGGAGACCAATTTTGGTTAGGATCGCGTCAGTTCTTGACGGGGTTCGTATCAAGGAGTAGAGGGACAACATGACCAAGAAATGCCACCCATACCGACTGAGCGAGGGTTAGTTGACAGACAAAATACCCAACCAATAGGAGAGGCGTGTTGGGATACAATCGTGGAGGAGTCTCGACGCATGAAGGCACTAGAGTTTAACAACTCCATAGACCTTACAGAGGCTGATAATTGGCTAATCAATGTTCAAGTAGACCAGAATGATGTGGGGATGAAGCAATAACAATAAGAGGAAGGGAAATTCTAACCATGGAAACCAGAAGGGCTAGCCTTAAAATAAAAACCCCAGTGACAGTGGTAACAACAACTACCTCATTTGCTTAAACTGTGGGAAGAAACAATTGGGAGAATGTAGAGCTGGAACAGACAGTTGTTACATCTATGGCAAGGAAGGCTACTTTGTTAAGAAATGCTATTCCTATCCTTAGAATCAATCAGGTCAGAACCAGTAGAAAGCTTTGGGAAAATAGCTGCATGCTGTCCAAGCCAAGATTGAAAGACCCCCGATTGTTCAATGAAGATTAGAAGCCCCAAAACCCCATACCCCCGTCTACACTTACAATAGGAATGATATAAAAGCTGGAACCTCCATAGTGGTGACTAGTCAACTTCTTGTAGCTAGATAAAATGCTTATGCTTTATATGATTCTAGAACAATGCACGTATTTGCATCATTTAAGTTTGCCAAGCATTGAGATAGGGTAGACCATGTAGGACCATTTTACCCTTTGGGGAAATCTTGTTGTCTAATTGTTGGCTATAAAATGGTCCAATAATTATGTGCTATAGGACTGTTTAGGGCTATTTTACCCATTAGGAAAATTTTACCCTTTATAGAAATTTTGTTTCTAATTATTGGCTATAAAACATTCCAATAATTATTTGCAGTAGAGAGTTATACGTGAACCTGATTATTATCGATATGAACGATTACAATGTTATCCTAGGAATGGACTTCTTGGGCAAAAACAATGTTGTCATGAACTACTGACACTGAATGGTCATATTCAAGCCTGTTGAGGAAGAAGAGTTAACCTACCTGGGGACATCGCAAAATCAGTTAGTACAGATTATATCAACAACAAAAGCAAGCAAGATGTTGACTAGTAGATGCGTTGGATACCTAGCCAGCCTAGTAGATAAATCTAAGGAAAGCAAGATAGGACCAGAAGATGTCCCAATAGTCAAAAGCTTCGTAGAAGTCTTTCTAGAGGAGTTGCCAAGACTACCTCTAAAACAAGAGATCTTATTCAAGATAGAATTGATGCCCAGATCAGTAACAGTCTCTAAGGCACCATACCGAGTGGCTACGGCAAAACTTAAAGAGCTTTAGGCACAGCTACAAGAACTATCAGATAAAGGTTTTAGCTGTCCAAGTTATTCACTATAGGGAGCACTAGTTCTATTTATAAAGAGGAAAGATGGTACGCTAAGAATGCGTATCGACTATTGAGAGCTAAACAAGATTACAATTAAGAACAAGTACCTGCTACCATAGATCGATGATCTATTTGACCAAATAAGAGGAGTGGCTTATTTTTCAAAGATCGATTTGCGTTCAAGATACCACCGGTTCTGGATTAAGGAAATAGATGTACCAAAGACAGCCTACGCATCATGGACACTACAAATTTCTCGTGATGCCATTTAGATTGACCAATGCCCTAGCAGCATATATAGATTTGATGGATGGAGTGTTCAAGGACTATCTAGACAAGTTTATCATTGTCTTCATAAATGGTATATTAATCTATTCTAAGTAAAAAGAAGAACAAAAGGAACACTTAAAGATCGCTTTGTAGATCTTAAAAGAAAATCAATTATATGCCAAATTCTTAAAGTGTAAATTTTGGCTAGAAAAAGTATAATTTGTGGGACATGTGGTATCCAAGGAAGGAGTTGCCATAGACCCTACCAAGATTGAAGCAGTAAGTCAGTGGCCAGCCCCAAAAAACATGAAAAAGATATGTAGTTTTCTTAGTTTAGTGGGATATTATAACGGTTTGTCAAGGGATTTTCAAAATTAGAAGCACTGCTCATGGCTCTTGCATAGAAAGGAAAGAAGTATGAATGGATTGAGAAGTGAGAAAAAAAGCATTTAAGAACTAAAAGGAAGGCTAGCTAGTTCTTTAGTGCTGATTATTCCAGAAGTAGAAGAAGGGAATTTTGTAATTTATAACAATGCTTCTAAATGGGGTTAGGAGCTATCCTTATGTATTGTAGAAAAGTTGTCACATATGCTTTACGATAGCTTAAGGACCATGAGAGGAACTACCCAACGCATGATTTGGAACTTGCAGCAGTGGTTTTTGCACTATATGGTGACACTATTTGTATGGAGCAAAATGTGAGATCTATAAAAATCATCATAGCCTCAAGCACATCTTCACGCAAAAGAAATTAAACATGAGACAACGAAGATGGCTAGAATTGGTGGATGACTATGATTGTGATATCCTTTATTATCTCAGGAAAGTAACAAAGTAGTCGATGCACTAAGTCAAACATCTGCAGCAACACTCATGGAAAAAAGTATTTTTATCTAACCTCTACAAAAGGACATCAATGACCTTGGAATCAAAATAATTTTAGGGAAGTTAGCAATGTTAACACTGTTAGGATTGGTGCCCTAAGAAATAAATACTTAGATTGTATTTATGATATTTTTTTCATTAAATAAATAATAACGCAAATATTTCATGTATTAATAATGGTCCTTATATTTCTATCTTATTAATGATTGTATATTAGAGACTATGTGACACATGGCTATTAGGACCAAATTTTAGAATTGGGCATATATGGAATTTATATGTAAAAAAGATTCGATTCAGAGATTAATAGTCTAAATTATATAGTCCATAGTCTATGAATAAAGCTAGGCACTTTATACATGACAAGGTTGTAATTAGGATCTACATCAAATTGGGAAGGTGGCTTATCTTGGTTGTTGAAGTAGATTGACTCCATGGTAGACACACTAGTATGGTAGACCTAACAGTGTTCGTACACTGGACTGGACCTAAAGTTGATTGATTTAACAATAATTTGTTTAACTTAAATCAATTCTCTTTGATAATCATTTATGTATTATCTTAGTTATGAAGTGGATTCTTGACTCCATGTTTATAGCTTGTATCTTTTGATCTACCAAATATAAGAGTTCTGATAAATGAAGGCTCGATTGTCAGTATGTTAGAGATGCACCTCATATTTGATGAGAGCATTATCCACAGACATGAAATCCATAGATCTCTAAAAAAGAGCCAATGTTATCCTTTCAAATTCATTATTTGGGTATTGAAAACTATAATGAGGCTTCGGTCATTTGGATACATATGATAACTGCATGTTATTCCTTTTTATGTGTTATAATAGGAATGAATTTTCTGATGGTGCTGTTGGAAAAATAATACACAGCGGAATTTAAAAATTTTTTATATAAGAGTATTTTCTAAAATACAAGTTTGACATGCTATATGTATAAATTTACCAGATCTTACTAACCTTTTGTGTGCCAAAAAGCTCCTACAATCAATGAAGAGAAATAACGTTCCAAAAGAACCTCACCCAACTGGCCTTTTTTATTGTTCTCTATCCACGATCGGAGTGAGTGTGGATTCACATCATTCAACTTTTCCACCAGGTGATTCTACTTCCAACCAATTGAGAGAAATCAAAGCTACAGTTCGTGATTTGTGAACAATAGCTCTCAAGGAGTTTCTAGAATCTTACCAGTAAAGTCTCACTCTTAATCTCTCAACTAATTTAAATAATAATGAGACTCACTCCTTTTTTATAAAAGGTGAGCCCAAGAGTCAGTTCTTATCATATAATGCCTCAAAAATTTGAATTAGATTCAAATCAGAATCGATATTTGATAAAATCTGTGTCTAAATGCGTGATCTTTTTATCGCATGGCTGGCATGCTAATCTGTCTAACCGCCATGTTGAACTTGCCCCATCGGTAGGTCGAACTTGAGGATCGATAGGTCAAACTTGAGGATTGACATACCGAACCTATGATAAAAAATCCTAGCTAATCTTTTATTCTCCGCCCAAGATTCTAAAGGATAAAGTCTCGGTTTTAATTCAACTAACCAAATAGAGAAGTTATCTAATTAAAACAACTTTATCTAGATAATCTTTAGGAAAATAAATGAATTCTTGATAATTGTACAAGTTTATCTTAATTTAATTTATTCAAAATTAAATCAACTAATAAACAGATAAGAATTATCCGATCCTAATAATTCAACAAGTTTATCTTGAATCACCCCTTGTTTGGCATAGTGGTGGGAACCACGGTTCCCACCACAAACTCAGTTATAAACAGTATAAAGCTCTCATATTGTATAAAAAAAATTACTACAGTGTAAAGCTCTGACATGCTATAGTAAAAGTGGTTCTAACCAACGGTTCCCACCATCTTCCAAACACCACCTCAATTTTGTCACAAAATTAATTCAACCGATAAACAAACATGAATTATCTGATTTTATCGAATTTCAACTAATATGATAATCTGACATAAGTCATCAATTATTAGAAAAGCACACCATATCGTTATAGGATTTTTATGAGCTAGCAAAGGGGACCTAATGGATCTATATAGTTCAAGCTCTCGATAATTATGAAACCCAATATCCTAGATATATATTTCATAATTATCAACTCTAATGTTACTCCACTAAAAGCTTAGAGTTACACTCTCGAACTATGTAGAATTTTGAAGCCCGTATAGCTAAGTCTCTATGACATATCATAATATATCGTATTTCTATAGGATTATTCATAATCGACTTAAGGACAAGTTCTGTCTTACCTTCCCGATTATTTTTCTCTTACATTCCATTATCTCACCATTGAAAAACTTACCATCCAAAGGCAGTATACCATTTGGTTACACCGCTCTAGTTTTTCTATTACAGGATAACATATATAAAAGGATATAACTACTCCTAAAAAGGAGCTATGGATTCCATATCTATGAATAGCAAGTCTATGCTATTAAGAGTCATGCCTCCAATGTATCGGCATGCATACCACTATAAAAAAGTGGATGTCACCCTTTGGTACATCAAAAAGACATAAGTCAAGACAACAAGCCCACTATTCATCTCAAGGTTAAGACACAATACAAATGATTGTCTAATATAAATTGATTTGCTGAGATAGAATTATTAATCTAAATCAATTTACTTTATGTCCTGATCTAACACATCATCACCTATGACAATGTGCCAATGTTTATATTCGTGGAGTCCACCTCTGATGATCAAGACAAACCATCTTCTGCTAAGGATATAAACAACATAACAATCTTTGCATGAATAAAGCGCCCAACTTTATTCTCTCGATTGCAGATCTTATGATTTAGACCGTCACCTTAAGAATCGTGTCCTCCGCATAATCTATCCATCATGTGCCTAATTCTTAAACGTTTAGGCCGATATTCTTAGACTTTTATTTGCTTAACATACACTTAATAAATATGAACGTAAAGAGGACAAGATATGGTATATAAATAATAAATAAATTCTTTATTGATAAAAATATCTCCAAAAACATATTACATTTTTACTTCTTAGGGCATACACATCTAACAGGTGGAATATTGAAACTTTGAGATAAAATAATCGAAAGGTAAAACAGAACTTAGTCCTTCATATGGTTATGGATAGCCTATGGGGATACATATCATTTGAGAGGTCATGGGCAAGACTTGTATTTCAGAAGTCTCGTAATATGATATATTAGCAGGAGTGTAGCTTCAAGTCTATAGTGGAGAGACACTGAAATTAATTAAATGGATTATTAATTAGAGATTAATTTATCTGATATTATTGGAGCTTGATAATATATGTCCATTAGGTCTTAATGCTAGCTCACGAATTCCTTTATGATAGATCGGGCAAGTTTGGATTAACATGGGTAAGATAGAAGTATATGCGAATCGGGCCATCAGGCTTGATGGGACAAGTGGGCCTCAGTTCGGTTGGACTGCTAGTGGGCACAGGCCAACTAGGGAATGGCGTCAACATCTGTTAAATATTAGAGAATTAATTATTTGATTAATTCAGGAAAATAATTATTCAAATTTGTAAATGGGATTTTGAATGATTAATTATTTAAATTTATATTTGAATAATTAATTAAATCCTAGTTGAATTTGAATTATGGATAAATAATAATTATTCACAACTATTTGAATTAGATAATTATCTGGGATAATGGAATTCTAATTTAAATTGAATTCTTTGAATTGAACTTATTTTGAATGATGCAGATAATGACAAATCCCTATACTGTGATTGGTTGAAATTCTGAAGATAATTCTCCTGAAGTTGGCGCCACCTATAGGGATAGGAGAGAGAAAATTTATCTTCTAATCTTGATAGACATTTGACTCTTCCTACTACTTCTATAAATAGAGACTTGGGATCTTCATTTATTCTAAGACTGCCTAAGTGTAATTAGAGAGAATTGCTTAGATTACTCATTTTGAGTAATCCTAGTTCTTGAACACTTTAGTAGTTGGAAAGAGTGTAACTATGATAGAGATTTGCTGAGTTATACCCACACACACAATGGTACGAAGGAAGAGAATATCATTGAAGATCTAAGGTAAAGATTCGTTCTTAAAGAATTGCTTAGTTAGAAGTGCTATTTTTGATCTCCAACTAGTACATTAAATTAGATTTAATGTATTGTTTATAGCATCATGAGTTAGTTTCTTACGTGACTAAATAAAAGTTTAAAATTCCGCTATGTCAACAAACCAATTTTCCAACAAAAACTCCAACTGACCATCCTCAAGCACATGAAGGGCAGTCAAGAACTTGACCTTGCTTTGGTTATGATGTGAGTGGAAGTTCTTGAAGGGAAGGAAATAGAATTTAGTCTTTCAGAGGACGGCATACTCCACCATATGTAACGCCCCCTTATGGACGTCACAATAATAGTTACTTTCATCCTTGTTATCATTATTTATAAAATAAACCATTTAAATTTAGACACAATTTGATAAACATATCCCAGGATTCATGCTTACAAATTTTTTTTTTAAAAAAAAAAATTCCAAATATTTCAAAACTTTTTTTTTTCATGGTTTATCAATGCCAAATTAACAAAACCATAATTCAAACAAAATTTCAAAACAAACTTTAAAATCTGTTTTAAACAGTTTGGTAGACCGAACTTTTAAAAAATCAAAATAAATGTAAAACAAGTCTTTTTGTTAATAGTACAGAAATTATAGCATTCAAAGAAATAAAAACATAGTTCAAAAAAAATATATTCTTTCTTGGTGTTTTTCTGTTTCCGATCCATCGTACATAGCCCACACGCTCGTCCTCGTCCTCCACCTATTCCATGGTCCTTTTACCTTTATCTGCAACATGATTATAAACTAAGTAAGCAAAAGCTTAGTAAGTACACTTTCCTATCTCACAACATAAACATTTTATGAAAATCTTTATGAAACATTATAAACATAATCATCATTAACATAATACTGCACTTGGCATAGCTCTATATAGAACATATCTTTCATCATCATTATCCATATTAAAAACTTAATTCATTTTATCTTTAGGGCCCAAGTGTTGCACCATAAACATCATCATCATAGGCGCGCCGTCATGAGAGGAGAGGGGTAGCTAATCCCAAACCAAACATGAAAAGTCCAACCTTCGGGACATCATAAACATAAACATAAACATAGGGTGTGCAACACTTAATTAGATGATACATATATATAGATATACTTTTAACATACCTCATCATTGAAACATTTGTTAAACTTTCTTGTTGCAGCAAGAGTTTTCATGAGAAAACAACATGTAAAAACAAACTTTAAAAATTATCATAAAACATATTCTTAAAACTTTTTCATAAACTTTTATCATGTTGTAGGTGAGAATGTACTTACTTGTCTTATTTGCTTACTAAACCTTAACTTGGGTGACGTCGCTGCGGTTCTCGGTATGCTTGCCTTTTGGAGGGTTCATGTCAAACATTCATATTGACCATAAGTCATTTGCAATACTATTAGCAATATATAACATCTCATACTATCATAGAACATCACCTTATCACGTAATAATATCAAGAAGCACAAAATTACAATTTATAAACCTAGGGCATAATTCCAGAAAGTAGGCAGAATGACCTTTATTCACTTAAAAATTCATAATAATTTCATCTTAACTCCAAATCAGTCAAAACCAGTGGCATTAGAAACTATACTCAAAAACAAAGAATTTCATATATTACACGCACATTTTGATAATAATTTTCATGAAGAAAAAGTCCTCGAAATTCAATCTAAATTTCAGGTCTGTTTAAAACTGTACAGCTTTTAAAGTCAATTTTGAAAAATCATAACTATTTAATAAGAACTCTGATTCAAGCGATTCAAAAGCCAAACAAAAGCTTAAGATGTCTAGTATTTGAGAAAAATATAAGAAAAATATAAACAGCACAAAATACAGAATCAAAATTTACTAAAATACGACGGCTATCAGGTGTTAGTATGAAAAGTAGACTTAAGGCATCAAAAATTCAATAATTAAAAAAATAAAATTACTTTAATCCTAAAATTTTTAAGACAACCTAATAACATATATATACAGTACCACAAAAAGTCTCATTAGCAAATAAATTTGTTTAGCCATACAAATAGGTCACATAAACAAGAAGTACCGAATTTACTGAATAGACAGCCATAAAACCTATCTTAAAGAAAATTCAAGAACTCATAAAATATTCATCAAATAACCACAAAATTTTCCAGATCATAACTTAACATATGCATGAATATCTCTGTAAAATTTCGTTCAAATCAAAGGTCGTTTGCCCCTTAAACATGGACTATACTTTTGTGCAAAATACCAATCAGCAATAGTTTGGTCATGAGTGGCAGAGAAAGAAAATTTAATATCTCATCATAGAAAATTCCAAATAAAGTGAAATTTTGAGGAATATCACATATCACATACATAAACATCATACTAAAATTTCAGAGCAAACGAAAATTCGTAGACAAAGTTATGGGGGTCGGATTACAAAGGAAACAAAATTTCAGCAATAGTCTAGAATGAGTTTCTTACCTCCAAAACGATTCTTCTTAATTCTCTTGAATTATCTAAATGAAAACCCAATATTTCATTCAATTGTTTGCAGAAAAATAAGGGAGAAAGAATTTTCTTTGGCTAAAAATTTAGAGAATGAAGACTTTGGTGGCTTAGAGGTATATTGATCGGTTTATGAGAGAGAAGGGATTAGATAAGTTTAGAAAACCCTAATCCTAGTCTAATTCAATTTCTCCTTCTTCTTTTTTCACAGCAATCTGCCGTGATTAATTTTTTTCTTTTTTTTTTCTCACTCACGGCAATATGTCGTTTGCCTTCAACATATGTTATAATAATATATATATATAATATAATATAATATAAATATAATAATATAATATAAACATATAGTATAATAGAATATAATATAATAATGTAATACAAATATGATTATAATACAATATAAAATTAGTATAATACATAATTACTTATATACCACAATAATATTTACTTCCATAACCCCAAAAATATCAATTTTCACATTATTCTCTTAGACATTTTATATTATCAATTTACTTAATGCCATTATAATAAAAATACTACATATGCAATTATTATAGCATCGTAAATGTTATAAAAATAAGAAAATATGCAACAATATTCATGTCATCATCAAGAATATAACTGTAAGCATACATAACCCTAAAGCATTATAAATATTATGAATTTTGAGCAAGTTGAAACACATAAAAATAATAAATAAAATTACTTTAATCCTAAAATTTTTAAGACAACCTAATAACATATATATACAGTACCACAAAAAGTCTCATTAGCAAATAAATTTATTTAGCCATACAAATAGGTCACATAAACAAGAAGTACCGAATTTACTGAATAGACAGCCATAAAACCTATCTTAAAGAAAATTCAAGAACTCATAAAATATTCATCAAATAACCACAAAATTTTCCAGATCATAACTTAACATATGCATGAATATGTCTGTAAAATTTCGTTCAAATCAAAGGTCTTTTTCCCCTTAAACACGGACTATACTTTTGTGTAAAATACCAATCAGCAATAGTTTGGTCATGAGTGACAGAGAAGGAAAATTTAATATCTCAGCATAGAAAATTCCAAATAAAGTGAAATTTTGAGGAATATCACATAACACATACATAAATATCATACTAAAATTTCAGAGCAAACAGAAATTCGTAGACAAAGTTATGGGGGTCGAATTACAAAGGAAACAAAATTTCAGCAATAGTCTAGAATGAGTTTCTTACCTCAAAAATGATTCTTCTTAATTCTCTTGAATTATCTAAGTGAAAACCCAATATTTCATTCAATTGTTTGCAGAAAAATAAGGGAGAAAGAATTTTCTTTGGCTAGAAATTTAGAGAATGAAGGCTTTGGTAGCTTAAAGATATATTTATAGGTTTATGAGAGAGAATGGATTAGATAAGTGTAGAAAACCCTAATCCTAATCTAATTCAATTTCTTTTTTTTTCTTTTTTTTTCTCACGACAATCTGCCGTTTCTTCTTCTTTTCTTATATACAGAAGTTATATTAATATATATACAAACTTATAATATAATATAATATTATAATATAATATAAAATAATTATAATATATAATTACTTATATATAACAAAACTAATTACTTCCATAGCCTAAAAATATTAATTTTCACATTATTCTCTTAGACATTTTATATTATCCAATTACTTAATGCCATTATAATAAAAATACTACATATGTAATTATCATAGCATCATAAATGTTATAAAAATAAGAAAATATGCAACAACATTCATGTCATCAACAAGAATATAACTGTAGGCATACATAACCCTATAGCATTATAAAGATTATGAATTTCGAGTAAGTTGAAACCCATTAAAAAAATAAATACTTTAAGCTTATTATCACTTTTGACATGAACATCCTGAACACATCGATCCCACAAGGCCGTCACCTACGACATTTCTTAATAAAAAGTTAATTTACTTAACATAAATAATAATAGCACTAAAACATCATATTCTAACGTTAAATTAACATAAGTGTCTATAGAAGAAAACGGCAGACGTTACAACTCTCCCCACCTTACAAGAGTTTCGTCCTCGAAACTGAAAACAATTGCGGATACTTAGCCCTCAAATCATCCTCACATTCCCACGTAGCTTCTTCTACTTGGTGATTTTGCCACAAAACTTTAACCAATGGAATTTCTTTATTCCTTAAGGTTTTAGTTTTTTCGATCTAAAATCTCGACCGGCTTCTCTTCATAGCTGAGATCTTCTCTTATCTCAATCACTTGTGGTTTGATCACGTGCGTAGGGTCCGGGACATACTTTTTTAAGCATCGAGACATGGAACACATCATGGATAGATGACATCTCCGATGGCAAACTCAACTGAAAAGCCACCTTGCCTATTCGCTTCACAATTTCATAGGGTCCGATAAACCTCGGGCTCAGCTTGCCTTTCTTCCCAAATCTCATGACTCCTTTCATTGGTGCAACTTTTAAGAACACAAAATCGCCTACAGCAAATTCCAAGGGCCTTCTCCTTTTATCGGCATAGCTCTTCTGTCGACTTTGAGCAGTCTTAATTCTTTTACGTATCAACTTTACCATCTCTGACGTCTCGTTGACAAAATCTGTCTTTTCGCTATCATCGCTTTCCATCATCTTCTTTTCTCCAGCTTCATGCCAACATATAGGCGATCTACACTTTCGCCCATATAGAGCCTCATAAGGTGCCATTCCAATTGTTGCCTGATAGCTGTTGTTATAAGCAAATTCTGCTAACGGTAACACCTTACACCAACTTGTCTTGTAATCTAGGGTACAGGCACGGAGCGTATCCTCTAAAATCAAATTCGTTCTCTCCGTTTGGTCATCAGTCTGAGGGTGAAAGGCTGTGCTAAAGTGCAATTTAGTACCCATCGTGGTCTGTACGCTTTTCCAAAAATTGGAAGTAAATCTACCGTCACGATCAAAGATGATAGACTTAGGAATTCCATGAAGCCTCACTATCTCCTTGACATAAAGTTCCGCTAATCGTTCCATAGAGTAGCTGATCTTAATGGGGATGAAGTGTGCCGTCTTTGTCAATCTATCAACAACAACCCAAATGGCATCATATCCATTCGTAGTTCTGTCACGCCCCGGAGTACGGGAGGTGACGTGGTGGTTTAATTAAGTTAAATAAATGAAAATTTAGTTAAAAACAAGGTTTTAGAATTAAATTTATAAGTAAAAATGTGATAATTTGAAAATCGTTTGAATAGAAAAGTTAAAGAAATAAATGAATCATCATAATAATTAAACAAATAGAAATAACATTAAA